>JAUMHA010076753.1:0-18666 GCA_032359765.1 Saxidomus gigantea
TGGGGATTGTTTCCTCAGGTGAAGATGTTGATGGTGGACACATAATTTGAGTTTCAAGTCAATACCTTTGAAAGTATTAAAAATATTTGACTTTATAAAATCTTTTACAAAATATTCTAAGAGAAAAAGGGATATAAATCTGTCAAAAATCGAAACAGACTCTGATGGGAATTGTTTCCTCAGGTGTAGATGTTGATTGTAGACACAAACTTTGAGTTTCAAGTCAATACCTTTGATAGTATTCAAGACATTTGAATTTATAAATAAACCAAACATTCTAAGTTAAAAAGGGGCATAAATCTGTCAAAAATCACAACAGAGTTATGAGGATTGTTTCTTCAGGTGTAGATGTTAATGGTAAATATATAGTTAGAGTTTCAAGTCAATACCTTTGATAGTATTCAAGATATTTGACTTTATAAAAAACTTTATCCAACGAAGACGCCGACGTCGACGCCGGGGCGGGTGCAATAGCCTCCTTATTCTTCGAATAGTCGAGCTAAAAATTGTCTGTGTTTTCAAATAAATTTCTCAGTCGGCTAAAAAGGCTATCTTCAGCCGCTACCCTGCTACAGAATCTCAGTTGCTCAGATGAATTTCTGAACGTTATAAAGCTCATATACAATTAATCATCGGTCAATTTATTTATCCTTCAATATTCATAAAAAACCATCAAGTGTTCTTACATGTAAGAAAACTGTTAAACGTGGCGAGCTTTGCAAACGAACATGTGTCGATTTCCACCTTGCAACAGTGCACTTACCGTATTTCTAATATGGTGGTTCATTTGCATAATTTATTCATAAACGCAGGAGCATAGAGCTTTGTTAGTGCAGGAGAACCCAGCAAATATCTGAAGAACTGTATATATGAGTTTTATAAAACACAAATGTGTAAAATAATCCTACTTCTGACTTGTAACTGAAATGTTTTTAACTTCATTTCAAACATGTTCAGATGTTATTGCAGTCCGAGGACGGCTTTCTTGCCAGTATGGGCACTGAGGTTTGACAACTAAAGATAGAATATCAGATAAAAAAAAGGTGTCAAACCAATGAGCCAATTAATTACAATAGATCTACAAAAGTTATTGTCGGTGTTCATCAAAATCACCAATAGGTATAGCCAAAGGTCTTTGACGCTATCATTCCTATTTCTCAATATGGTCAACTGGCACAATAAAAAGACCAATTTAGTTATGGAAGCCAGAACTACAATAGGCAATACAATAAACATAAGCTATGAATAGCTATGGCCGACTAATAAGGCTATTATATTATGTATAATAATAAAAACTGCGACAATGAGGCAACTTATTTATTTGTACCAGAACAAAGAACAAGATAATACCAGTTATGGTGATGTTTTTTTTTTAACTTGAGACTTTTCAGTTTTTGTGATGAACAGATGAATGGCAATCTCCTTAGTATGGCAGCTAAGTGTGGAGTGTCTCTAGGCACTGTTAACAGAATTATAGCCAAATTATTCCAGTTATACAAAACAATGAAACTGTAAATACATTTTATTTCAAGATGCTTACATATGTATTCAAATATTAATTTACTTCCTTCACGCAAAACATGAAGCTCGCAGACTGTTGTATCTTCATCTTCAACTCATTGAATAAACATGTTAAGTGCCTTTTGTTGAAAAACAGTTAAAATATGCGAATAATGTATGCAGTTGAGCAACCAAACGGACAAATGACGGACATACACAAACACCAAATGTCGATTAACAATTACAGTTTTTCTCCAGACGTGTCAAAAATATAGATGTGGACAGATTTATATGATCAGCGACTTGGAAAGAAAGCTACGTGGCGGGATTGCAGGTGTTCCTCGAGTTATCGATGTTCTAGTTATAGATGATGATAAATAGTGTAACGTATTTTACTAACATTATTTGTAACATACATATCTGAGAAGAAAACTAGAAGCATAAGTAAGCCTTTGTTTGTGAACAAGAAAGAAAACTAAAGATTTTCAAAATTAAAAGTTCTTAAAGGCGTTGCTTTCCCATTATGAGTTAACAGAATATCTCAGAATATTTTCAAAACAGTGTTCTGTGCTTGTTGCACAAAAACTACTTCCTTTCTTTTGGAAACGAAGAAAACATAAATTGTATAACCTGACTGAAAAGCATTTTTCATTCATTTCGTGCCCTTTTTTACTTTATCTTTTAATAACGCCATACCTGTAATAAAGCTCACATTTTACGTACTCTTGAACTCTCTCTTCAAAGTTCTTTTCAACTTTCCCTCACGGTACTTGTCCGCTAGTTAGATAGTCTGTATCTACTTCAAATTAGACGCAGTGATAAAATTTAGTTCTAGTAATGTCCATTCGGATGACTACAATATTTAATAGATATGGAAATAAATGGATATAAAACGACATTAATGCCATATGTTTTAAACATTATCCAAACCTGTTTCGAAGGTATGCATAAATGAAATAAAATGTGTTGCTAACCACAATGAACAGATGTAGTTTATGTTTTCTTGAATAGTTAATGGGAATGAAGGCATATATATAAAGCCTACAAGAATTCAAAGTCACAAGTACTCGGAAGATATGGACAAAGGAGTTGAAACAAATCTACAATGATAAGAAGTAAGTTCATTTTTATAACATCTAAATTTCAGATACAGACTATCTAATTAAACGGTTTCTGATATATTTGAATCCTTTCAATTTGGAATAGATTTCTGAGAAATAATATTTTGACTAAAATAATTCGATATCGGCATCGACATGCGTTTTTAGAAATATTGAATATAGATCTATTATATTCATAAACTTTAAATCTTCTGTTAAAGTACCTGAAGTCAGTGCTAGATATACAGAAGGAAGATGTCCATATTTGTGTTAAAATAAAAAAAGCAAATAGAGGCATGTTGCACTTAGCAATCAAATTAGCAATTCTGAATGTTAGCACAACAATAATGTCAATAATTTGATATTGTATGAATAGTGTGTCTTGACCCTAGTCCTTATTATTACCGATGTATAGTTTAAAGGTTATCTTTCAAAAGAATCAATTAACAGTTCAAAACCAAGTCCTCAAACGTTCCAGTTACTACTGTTTATTTACTTAAAACTTAAAATACTATGCTTCTGATGCCTGTTCACTCTCAAACAAACTCATTGGTAATAGTTGCCCTTAGCGTTTTTCTCACAACTTATCTGCTAGCTCGGTCTTGAATTAATGAAAAGAAGAGCTTCAGTATGTCTGACTCCCAAATAGTTGTAGTTGGTCCCTTTCACGTGAAAATGTTTAAAAGAAATGGACAAACATGTAGGGTGCGCATCTCCGAGATGGTTGGTTTCTCAAAAATAACAGAAATGTGAGTATGAGTTTTGTAGAAATTTGAAAAAACGGGGAATCTAGTTACAAGTTTAAACGTTGAGGCTACTATTTGCATGCAATATCGAGACAAAATGCCAAATCTGTAGTCGCTAGAAACTTAATACGTGTAAGTTGGCAACAATCGCGATTTTCAGTAACCAAAGTTAATATTTCTTTATTTCTTGGAACCGAATTCTGTTTTTACAAATATTTTTTGAGAATCAATGTACGACTTCATGTACCAAACAGTTATTTCCTGTCAGTAATCAATCCGACGAGTAAATAATTTGAAGTTACAGTCGATTTTTCAAATGAGGTGGTCGGGATTTGAAGGTGGTGGTGTGTAGCTATACATACATGTACTATAGATATTTTTACATGCAAATGCCTATCAAATGTGATCGTGTGAAGAAGATGAAATATAATTTTATTCACAAACAATTTATTTAAAAAACAGTGACCCTCGGCTACGGATATTTTGATCTGAACTGCGTGCTCATTACAGAAACTATTTGTTTTGTCCAAACGAAATCCAGTCGTTGGTAAGATATGTGGAAAATGTCTATATTCATAAAATATTTTGGGCGTTTTCATCCATTTTCGATGTTCTTAGAGGTAATTTTTGTAATGTTGTTTCTTCCTTTTGATCATCGTCAGCATATATTCATGTAAGTGCCAGTTTTATTTAAACTATTACAATGTATAACTAAATTAAAACATATTAGGGCAAATTGTGTCGATTTTCAGCAACTTGTTGCGGACATTTTCGTGTTTTTGAATGTTTTAAGTGACAATTTCTGTAATTTTTTTTTTAAAGTTTCCTTATTGACAATATAAAAAAATTAAATTTTCAATACTACAAGCAGCTGGTTTTCTACAACAATTTCAGTGAAAACTAATCTATCTTGACTATCTTATGAGGAAGTGTTATGTTTTCATGCTTTACGTTGGAGTTTCTGTATTCAATGTTTTTTAGTTTGATTATTGTCAATAGATGTAAGAATCTTTCATATTTTTCTATCCAATACTTATACCAGCTTGATTCTTGCTTGATTTGGGTGAAAATTGATCAGTTGTTACTAATTTTTGGGACGTTTTCTTGTTTTTTTTTATGTTTGAAGTAGGAATTTCTAAAACAGAACTTTACTAATTTCTCATACAGTCTTGTATTCAGTATTGATATCAGCTTTATTCTAGATGACACGTTAATGTGGTACTTGGAGATCAACAGCATTCTGACAAACCAACAGGCTCGCTTCAGACATTTCCGTTCCATGGAAGACAATACTACATACCTTGCCCAGGAGATCGAAGATGCAATCTAAGAAAATGAAAATGCACGTGTTACATGGATTTATCTCAAGAGAGTATTCGACTAAGTCTGGACTGACGGTCTCCTTGTGAAGTTACTATGGAATGGGATCGGGAGCACAATTAAAAAGTGGATCAAATCCTATCAATTCAACGAAAGGGCTAGAGTCAGTGTTGATGGAATACAAAGTTGAAAGCTCTTACAACGGCATGGTTTCCCTTAGGTTATCTGCTTTTCATAACAGACTTGTTGTTGTTTCAAATGTTTCTGTTCAATACCACTTTTGTTTGATTCTAAACATATATCTGTTTAAATAAAGTAGGAATCTTTGTTATTAGATTTCAAGCCTTAATTATTGCCAACATGTATTATTTGCTTAAGTATTTATCTATTCAGTACAACATGTACTTATAGCTTGATTTAATACCTATTTTGATGAAAATTTATCTAGCTTGAGCAATATATTGGGCATTTCCCAGGAATGATTATGTTTTAAGTCAGAATTTCTGTACTTGAATTGTTTAAGTTTAATTATTATCAGCTAAAATTAATTCCATGCATTTATTTCTATTCAGAACTACTAACAGCTTAATATTTTGTGACATTTTCATGTTTGTAGGTTTAAAGTGGGAATTTCTGTTATTACATTTTTAAGTTTGATTACATACATAAATACGCTTTATAGTTTTCAATAGAAAGTTATGATAAAGAAGGCATCTACCATGTACAGTTGTCTTCAAATAATTAAGAATTTGTGAATGAAAATTAGTTCACGTATAATTTCTTGTTTTGATATATTTGCTGCAAAAACAAATGCAGATAGAACCATACTTCAATATAAAATGAGAGTACATTTTGATTTAAATACCATGAATTTACTCGAACAAACTAAGACGACAAAGATTTTCAAAATTAAATTTAAGGTTTCATATAAATAATTATTCCTTATAACAGGTCAAGTGCCTTTGATTTTTGTCATGTGATATTTTTGCTACATCATTATGTTGAGTGGTTTAAATTGCTGACTTGAGATAACTGCATCATTTTGGTTGAGGGTTAGCGCTGCCAACCTGACCCTTTATGTGACAAAGTAATAAGTTATATACCGAATGTGGGAATCTGCAGCTGATACTGGTCCTTCACAGGAATCCCAATAGCCTGGTGACCAAGCCCAGAAATATCCTTTTTACTAATTAATATTTCACTGTTTTCTGCTAGAGCCAGTCTATTATCCAGCGCCGATTTCATGATAAAACTGCCCCAGTGTACAAAGCAAACTCATATAAAAAGACTGGACATAGTGCAAGAAATATAGTAAATAGAAAAAAAATTGTATCAGACTAGTAACTAGTCTAGAATCCCATAAATAAGTGTATACAATTTTTGATCAGCTTATATTCTTATTTCTTATCATTGTAAATGTTTTTCTGTGCAAAAGTTATAACTTTTCTTTAAACAAAAGAAGAAACAAGAAAAGTGATATATCACATGACCGTGTAATTCAAAGTTTAATTACCTGTTTGTTATTATAAACAACCATTTGACCTTGACGTCCTGATATGGGTCATGTGTAAAGTTGTCTCTTAAATGTTTAAAATATATTGCTGATCATAATGTTCGAAAAAAATAATACAAAATCCATTTAAATGTACAACAATATTGAAGAAGATGCAATACACAATTAAAGGGTATGACTTTGACCTTGAAAAAAGCAATTTTCCATCAATGGATTTTTTTGGAACTTTGTTGTTTCTGAAACTACAAATGTTTGTGATAATGAAAATACCTGTTTCATTTCTGTTAAATGTTTTCCCACTTTAGTATATTATTCGGCTAGGATGACTGTACTAAAAAGTGTACATCGTGCCATATTGCAATAGGAGTTTGTTGTCTTTGTAAGCAGTTCTGTTAAGACTTGAAGTTCTCTGCGGAGATCATATGTCTTACCAAAGTGATACACAAAATCATCGGACCATTTTGTGCACGTGATTTTTCGCGGGTATTTAGACAGTTATGGTAGCGAATAGCTTAATTAGTTCTACGCGAAGTTTGACATTTGTAAAAACTCTACTTTTTGCCATTCAAATTTAAATGACGTAAAAGAAAAGAAAAACATGAAATTGTTTTGATACAGAAACTTGCTCTTGAATAGAGTCTGTAGTTTGAATATTCTGACGAATAGCCTTGAAAGACTCCATGCATGTAACGGATCCACGTTTCCTCAACAGGAGGCCAGTATTCCCATGAAGAATATAACATTGTCTGCTAGAGCATGATATCGTGACGACAGACACTGCCAGCGAATTGATACGCTATAGGAATTAACAAACGGGCGAAATGTATGTATTTTAGCCGTATGTATGACATACTATTTACATGTACGTTTTTGTATACCGAAATGTACATCAAAAATGAAATGTAGATCATGACAATAATATTATGGTTGTTTATATCATATGAAAAGGTACAAGTCTCCCCTCTCACTAGTCGCACAATAAAGTGTACATCTTGCCATTGCAATAGGAGTTTGTTGTCATTGTGAGTAGTTCTGTTAAGACATGATTTTTCCAAATATTTTGGTGCATGAACTATATGGCTATTTTACAAATGAGAAGGATACAATTCATGTTGAGGATTTCTTCAAACTCTTATCATGAACCTTAAAGAGAGTGTAAACTTCAATCCGTGATTGTCGATCAATTTGTTTCCGAAGCTCCCTTTTCCAATCATGCCGGACAGAAAATTTTATTTATGATATGTATTAAACGATTGAGATTACATGTCCATGTATATATTCTATGACATGTTACTGTCTGCCATATAGGCTATAGCAAAAAGATTACACAAACAACGTGATAAACATGAGACATTGTAAGTTTCTTTGATTCCATTACCTTTTTGATATTTTATTAGCATAGTATGAAATCTTCAAACATTGTGATAAATGTTCATTTTTATGTATGCGTGTAAAGGAAATATGTTCTCGTAACATAACAAACTATAACGTTGTTGTAACTGTTACAATGATAACATGCTCTCAACATACAGGTGTTAAAATGTACCAACTGTAATAGTTTGTGAAAAACCTTATCTTGCAGTTCTTCTTAAATCTGAGCTAACTTATCCTTTATTTCATGAACTTCGTATGTTGTTTAACATTATGTAGAAATAAATTTCTATAACTGAACTAAAACTTGCACTGTTTAATAGAGCATGAAAATATCATCATTGAACCACTAAAATATTTACATTATACAGTAAACTACGTACATAACGACTCCGGATAAAGTGAAATATAAAGAACGATTTTATAGGCCCGATTGTTTTCTTTCTTTACTTTATCACTGGGGTCCATCTCTGTAACACGATAAAAAGATGCCTGACGAGTTTTTGTCACGGTTGCCTGTAGATAGTGTATGGCTTTATTGTTGAGTTTTTTTCCGAAAACATCGAAGGTTTAAAAGATTTTTAACCTGCTGGCTGGAAATATCTGCAATATGTTTAGCTTTTACGTAATTTACATCATTCTATAAGTGATTTTAAGAAATAAGTAACCGTTGTTTGTATAAAAGTTAAGATTTTAACTTTCAAACAATAACATAATATAATAATATTATTTTCAATGTTTCCAATAAGTCAAGACAGCAGTGCAAAAAAATGATGTTTTCTTTCAATATTGCCTTTTATAACAATAAAAGTATAATTAAGTGCAGTAGGTATTGATAATCATTCGTCATTAAGAATATGGATGATGTTCACTTGTTTTTATCATTTTCTCTGTGTGTATGACGATAGCAATTCTAATGTCACGTATTTGTGTCGATAGGGTCACGGATCAGTGATTGGTGATTTAGAAATCTCGTTTTACGAGGAGCCTTTGTATATTGAGGACACACATATTTCTTTTTCAGTCCGTAGAAGTAACTGTTAGAGATGAGAACAATAACTTGCTAACTGCAGATATAAAGAGGAAAGTGTATGCTTGTCCTGAGTTCCCTTGCAGGACAGGGAATTTTAGCAGACATAAGAAAGCAGTCCACAGGAGTGTGAGGTATCCATGTAGTGTGTGTAATAAACAATATAGTTCCCAATATGACCTTAGAGAACATACACAGTTTGTACATACGAATTTGCATTTCGTCTGTGAAACATGCTCGGGAGCGTATTCAGGTCAGGTTCCTATGTCTCTGTATGGTTATATAAGATGAGAAATAATTTAGACAGATATTTTCGGAAAGTTTAAGATTTTGCCCCCTTAGGATTGCATATTAAAATCGCACCGTATGTCCGTCCGTACATGCGTCCGTTTAATATTTCGTGCTTTAACTTTGTCATATAGAGATGTTAAAACTTGGCAAATATGTTCGCCATATAAACACAACGTGTCTCGTGCTATGCCCATGTCCCTTGTCACACCATAACTTTGATCTGGATAGAATGTTGTATATATACACATATTATCCAGGCTGTGAATTTGTCATATAACAAGTGCTTTTGATAACTTGAATCCCACTTCGAGAATATACCTGCTGGGGACATTCGTCACTTACAGCGACATCTCTTGATTTACATTTTTGTCCTTCACCAATCCTAATCACATTTACAGCGATTATGTATGACCATTTAGGAAGTTTCATTTATAAAAAAATCTAACTTTTTACTGCCGTATAACTTTGTTAAAACTTGGACACTCAGATGAACGATCTAGAACTATGATGACTCTCTTGTTTAGTAATTTTTAATTTATTTATTTAGTTATTGGTATTGGTCCATGAAAATGGAAATAATTTGCTTCCTGGAGTAATACACCTCGGGTATTTGGCTATCTACACGCCTGAACGATTCCTCATACGCCTGTTCTATGTACATTTCAAATGTTTGTTGTAAGTACTAACAAAACCAAAATATACACCTATATTTGCATTTTGCGGAAAATGGAAGACAGTTATCTTCTGGTAAATGAATTTTCTCTTTATTTTCCTATGAAAATGCCTGAAATAACTAAAGTTGCCACTTTCCCTGATATAACTACACGTAACCGATGGATGAATATACGTTTCACTTACTTTTGTGGTGATTTTGTCGCCAAATTTTGCGTTTTACACGACCAAGACAAGAATTTTGAGATACCGCTGACGATCATCGATTACAAACAATGATACCTAAACATAAAAGCAGGGATACCAACTTCGTAATGGCAAAGAACCTCAAACTCCCCGCAGCGCTTACTTCCTCTTACAGTATACATTTAAGAGCGGAGCTCACTACATCAAATTACTGTGCACAAGGAGTTTGAAAGACCCTAACATGTTTTCCATGTTTTGTGCAGGGGAATGGAATGTTTACATTTCTAACGTGACGAAGCAGGTAGGGGCATTATCGCACACATATTTGGCCTTGTCCCGTATCCAATGTTGCCACGTCAAAGTATTTTTGATGCACGAAAGTAATTTTGTTCCAGGTAAGTAAGTAGACCTGAGTTTGACATAGTTACGTTGTTTTGGCAGTTAAGATGGAATACAATTTGTAGGGTCGGGTTGAAAAGGTATACGGGTCGGGTTGTCGCAAAAACACAGTTTATTTGTTTTGACCGTGATCTGTATACCTGGAATATAAACCGCTTGAACAGTGTTTAAACTTAAAGAAACAATTCAGATATTTATTTATATATCGATATGAAAATTAACCGGTACGTTTTTTTTCTTTTTGTACACGGCAGGTTCTTATTGACTGGACAGCAGGAAGATTTCAAGAACATTTGTATACAAAATACATCATAAATTTCAATTTCAGTATAATGACAAAATTTCAATATAATGACATTGCAAAGGTCGCCGATGTCAACCTTTCGTGTACGTTCCTGTGCTTAAGAAATGCTTACGGGGTCAAAAGTTCGAAGATCTCTTTCAACATTTGTTAGCAACACTCAGATTAAACAGGGGTCTGAGTTGTGAATGGTTTAGTTTTGTGTTCAATGCCTGGTTTAAACGTCTTTGACTCTGTATCGAACACCGTGGTGAGTATGTTGAGGAAGAGTGGTTAATATGATGTTATCATGACGTTGTGCATTGCGCTGGTCGAGGGTATATTGCCATGTTTAAAATGCTGTGCAGCTTTTTAATCAATACTTTCGGAGAAATAGAATTTGTCTCGCTATTTTTGGACTACCCTCGTATTATTGTTTGAAAAGCAAACACTATCAGGGACAAGAGAAGAGAAATACACAGGTGAAAGCTTGTGTTACATATTGTAGAATAATGTCATTGTATGCCTTTTCTACTGATTCAAAGCACGTTTCTTTGTCAAAGGAACAAGTTTAGTTGTTCCAGTTTTAATCCGAGAAGTTTCTTGTTGAACCTTCTCAAATTCAAACTCGTCATGTTGTGTAATGTTGTCCCAAATTACATCGTAACATTCTAAATTTGACATATTCATAAACACTTGTTTTCGACTTTTGGGCGAATTTTGAAAACAAATGACAATTTTATACATTCAGGAGAGAAATTATACAGCTTGAAATACACGGTGATTTGTCGTAAAATTTGGTCTTGACAACAAGGTTTTGAAAACCATTATTATTCAGGTGGGGGGAATCAAATTATCTTATACCAATTTCGAGAAATTGAAACATATGCATTTTTCGGCAAAGGGTGTTCGCCTTATTACCCCACAAACGATATACCTAGTATATAGGAGAACGATGCCGTGTCTTGTAGTTAGAAGAATTTCCGGTATATCTTATAATTTGTTGAGGGTCTTCTAGGGTGTTTGTATATAGAAAATATGTAAGTGCCGTGTACGATAAAGTTAATACGGCAAGGTTGAGGAATTTATTGGGTGAATCTCGGCTCTTATTTTATACAAGATGTCCCTATATCGCTCACCTTGCTACCATTGGCAACAAAAAGTCATCAATATCGGAAAGGGTAAATTTTGACCTTGGGGTTTTGATTTAAACATTTTTTGTAGAGGTCCACTACGCAATGCTATATTCCAAATATCTAAGCTCTGGGCATATTGGTTCTAAACAAGAAGCATTTTGAAGTTTACCTTATATAAGCCTATGTTATCAAGTGACACCCGGGCAGGGTCAATTTTGGTAGAGATCAACTAGGCAATGATATATGCCAAATATCTAAGCACAAGGTTTCAGAGATGAAGATCTTTAAATTTTTCACTCTATTTAAGCCTACGTACAATCAAGTGACACCACGGCTGGGTCAATCGTGACCTGGTGGTCATGAGTTGAACAACCTTGGTAGAGATTCACTAGGCAATGCCACATGCTAAATATCTAAGCTATAAGTTTTGTTATTCTAGATAAGAAGATTCTTTCTTTAAAAATCCCACATAAGCCACTGTAAAAATAAGTGACCCCCGGGCAGGGTCAGTTTTGACGTAGGGGTCATAATTTTAACAATCTTGGTAGAGGTTCGCTAGGCAATGCCACATGCTAACTAGATGGTTATTTTTGTCACAAAAAACACATATAATGGTAGTTTGTCAAAGATTGTAATACTGCAACAGGATATCAAAATAAAATAATTTTGGAGAAGAAGTGCAGTGAATTGTTGAGTTACGAATGTGTCTCCGAAATGACATAATGACATGTACTCGAGTTGGACTTTATTTTCCTGGCACCACAGGCCTACTGCAAGTGTATTAGGATGTTTTAAGCAGAAACTCACATACACCACAAAAGGGCCATTATTGCCTTGTATCGCTCACCTGAGTATCTTGACACTTAAGGACAATAATCAAGAGGACAGGACCAGGATGGTCCTAAATCGACGTTATAGCAGAACTTTGTTCAACAGAGGCGATTTTAAGAACTTAAGGGGAACAGGGGTGTTCTTTGTTCAGCCATTGAACTACTCCCTTGGAACTGACATTCGTCTGTACGCTGAAATGTTCTGTTAAAGCATCAAAGAAATGAAAAACAGTTAAAGTTTCATGGACTTTTAATTGCAAGCATCATGAGAAAATAACATACACTAAGCGATAAACATTCTGACAAAGTCACAATAATTTTGAACATAACATGTGGCATATAGAATTATAACAAGGTGTGGCTTACATTTAACATTGTGACCTAGATTTTGATCTCATATGGCCCAGTTTCGAATTTGGCTTAGAGATTATCAAGAAAAACATTCTAATCAAGTATTATGACTTTCGAACAAAACATGTGGCTAACTGTGTTAACAAGGTTAATTATTGCAATTTTATTACATCAGGGGCTTTAACTCAAGGAAGTGCTGGTCAAATCTAGCCCGTAACCGAACTCGTCCGAGAACCTTTAGTGAAACACATTCAATCCACATTATGATTGCTCAATAAATGTAGTGCACAGAGTGTAAACAATATGAAATGTTGCAATATTTGTTACATCAGGGGCAATTACTCAAGAAGTACTGCTCCTACCTGGCCCTTAATCGAACTCATCCGAGAACTTGTAGTCATACACAGTATATCCACGTTTGAATAACATTGCTCCAGGATTGCGGATACCAGAGTGTAAACAAACAAAGAACAAAATTGAACAAAATTGGCTGTTTCATGTCCTCTGTACATCGCCTTAATATGTTGAACATACGTGGTGAGTTATTTTAAAATCCTTTAGAGGTTCAAGAGATGTGTAGCGGACATGAAATATAGTCATAATACAATTGTACCTTTGATCTCTAATTTTGACCTTTACCTTGAATTAAGTGGTTCTAACATGTGCACTGCACATCGTGTCAATATGGCAAAAAATTGTGGTGAGTTATTCTAAATTCCTTCAAGGGGTTAAGAAATATGGAGCGGACACGAAATATAGTCATATTACTTTGATTTCCAATTGTGACCTTGACCTTAAACCAAGGTGGTTCAAACATGCCCTCGACACATCGTTTAAATATGTTGAACATTTGTGGTGAGTTATTCTGAAATTCTTTCAGTAGATCAAGAGATATGGAACGAACACGAAATAAAGTCATAACACAAATATACCTTTGATCTCTTGTTCTGACCTTGAGTTTGAACCAAGGTGGTTGTAACATGCGCTCTGCACATCGTCTCAATATGGTGAAAATTTATGGTGACCTTTAATAACATTGAAACATTCGAGATGTAGTTAGTGTTTTCTGATATTACATAACAGACGTACTTGTGCGATGGACACAGTCACTCATAATATTACTGTGCAAACTTGACTGGTTATGACTTGTCAAAACTGATTCAAAACATTATCGACAGTAATGTGTTAAAAGTCTGATGCTTATTTTCCTTACAAATGCCGTTACAAATTAATCAAAATTGTGTACTTTTATTCTTGAGGATATTGAAAGAGGAAGTAAAACTATGTTCTCGCACTCATTGTATTTAGCTATGTAGCCTTAGTACACTCATTTTATATTAACACTCGTGGTCGTTTGGTGTGCATGCACGATAGCTAGACATTGCTAGACATTATATCCCTATATCCCGAGAGGAATGACATATATGATGAAAACGGTTTTGGTCATACGCAGACCTTTTCTTTATCTCATTTTGTTTTCCACGAGATCATCAATATCATATCATTTCGGGATTATGTTATCGACAAGTATTGTATAATCATTATAATGCATGCACTTTTTCTCTGTTGGTAGATTCTTTACGAGAGGATACGAGTGTCTATGTAAATATCTGTAATTCTGTTGAAATAAACTATAAACGTGTGAAAAATACCATTTGTGTCACCCTTTCGGAGAAAAGGGCGATACATAGGGATCGCTTTGTCTGTCGGTTTGTTCGTCCGTCACACGAACTTAATGTTGGCTATAACTTTGCCATTTGTTAAGATTTCTTCATCAAGCTTTCTAATTGTATCCTCACAAAAAGGGTCGTGATGCCGCCAAATTTTGTAGGTCATGCTCATATTTGACAGAGTTATTCCCCTTTTTGTACTTAGATTTTGTCACGCAATTCTGACAAAATGTAAGAGGGTGAGACAAGTGTTTAGTAATAGTAACAGTCCATCCTGAGTAGTTTTTTAAAGTAAAAAAATCCTTGGAGACATGGTTCCGAAAATGTATCGGATACTGACACAAACATACATGTATTTTAAGGGTTATGTGTACATTGAAACTGTGTTGTTTTGATACAAATTATTTATTGGATAATTAATGATGTAATGAATAAATGACAGAACGTTTTATTTATTTAATTTGCTTGAACAGTATTCAACACCCAATTACATTATTTTAGTTATATACAGGCAAACAACTTACCGAAGCATTGTTCATTGGAAGAACCAGTGCATATCAGCGATCTTAACCACTCGGCCACAGATGCAAACTCAAACTATAGCTCCATATTTGTGAAATAAAGTGGCACATGTTGCCTGGTACATAACGTAAAATAAAACCAAAACTAAAATATGTACTGTGCAATACAATACCCAGCAATACATAGTAAGAATCTAATGTATTCGACCACTTGACCATTTTCACAACCCCAATCAGCGCAAACTCAGTAATGAGACCACCCGCTATTAAGACCATTGTCCCAAAGTCCCATAGATGGTCTGAATAGAGGTTTTTTTATTGTATATAAATATTTTTGGTTTAAGTACAAAAATTGTATACAAATTGTGGAGGGAAAACAAATTTTATATACTAAAATTGTTGAATATAGTACGATGGTACAGAAAGTACATGATACAAAGATTCAAAAAGTAGTAAATGTTGTGTTCGCACTCAATTCATGCTAACATGATGCTGTAACATGTGCAAAAAAGTAATATTATAATGTTATTAATCATGGCAAGTGATTTCATATTGGCCTTGTTATTTGTCCGAGGGTGTTCGTATTGGCCCAAGACCAAGGAAATACGACTGCCAGAGGACAAATAACAAGGCCAATATGAAATCACTTGATTAATGATAATTTTACTATTCAACTTTACAATATTGGCTAAATAAACAAGAATAAAGTGAATCTAACATGTTAATGAGTTGTGGAAAGGAAATGTTACCCAATGGTTGAGATATGTCCCCATAACAAGGCTCTGCTGAGTTTGTTTTGGACGTATCTCAACCCGAGGGTGGAATTTCCTTATCCACAACTCAATGGACATGGTAGATTTATTTTCTCACCGTTTAAATCGCATTTTCACACAAGAAAGAAGAAATAAGTGCAAGTACAGGATGGGGATGAAAAAATGAAAATCAACTTTTTCTCGAATTTTAATTCAAAACTGCTATAGATCGATAGAAAATGATCTAACTAAGAAAATGAATACGAATAACCCTATGTTTATTTCAAAAATAAAAATTGTACAGTCATTTTTCGATAACCCTATGTGAGATAAGATTTTCCATCACTGCTAAAAATAGAGATTTTTCTGTCCGGTAAGTGAGAAATAAATGTTCTTGTAACAGTGTTATTTGTATTTAACTTAGTGAAATAATACATAAGCAGGAGTCTAAAAAAGTCTGCATATCAACTGAAACAACATGGCGTCGTTTAAAAAAATCTAACGGAGTGACTTCTCCGTATTGGCCCTCTCTTTTAAACCAATCAGAATGCTTGAATTCGGTATTGGCCCTGCTTTTCTCATATTGGCTCAGTTATGCTTTGTATTACCTCTACCTGTTTCATATCATGTGCGCATTTGATCTAATACAGTGTGTAATATTGTAAAGTTGAATAATAAAACATCATGCATGTTCGTTGTATATAGTTATAATATACACATGTGCTACCGTATAGTCACTGTTTATATCAAATAAATAGTTATGTTTACATTCTTTGCTTTGTTCTCCTATTTCACTTTTTTCTTTTTCTACCTTGACCTTTGCAAGTAGAGCATACATATATCCCTTTAGGGACACTTTTTTCAAGGAGACTAAAACAAAACTGTTGTAACTACGTTTACATCTACTTTCACACTGAACCCATACCATAGAGTCAAATATACAACATTCATCATCTAAATTGTATGGGCTTGGTCTCAATAGTTTGGTTATATATGCCAATTAGGTTTCAGCAACTCCTCAAACAACCATAATACAGTCATTTGACAAAGTAAAACTTGAATTCCTAGCAGTACAGTACGTTATGTCTAACTCTGTACTCTCAATATTCAACTATTGTAAATCTATAGCATATAATTTGTTGCTGGCTATTGGGCGATCTCTAATCTATGCTTCCTTTTGAACAAACATACCTGTGATATCAAGTATACTATTAAGTGAAACGACGCTTTGATACGAAATAGATATTTTCTCTGAAATTGAAGCCGACATTTTATGTAAAATGTACCTACGCTCAGCTAGACCATGAAGTTTCAATACTATAAGTTCACTTAATGGAAGTCTTTCCGACGGTGAAGACCCTATCCCTTTGAATGACACCCCTCCTTTTATGCTCACACAGCCTGAAATTGTAGCAATTTGTTTGCTAGGCATTGTATCAGGAATATCTCTGATTTTTGTCCAGCAAAGTGTTACTGAATCAAACTCATTGAATGAGCCGTCGTTGCAAACTTGAGAAAACGGACTGCCAAGGCCAGATATATGTCGGTTGGGAAGAGATAGGCCTAATCCACCATGCATCACTACTACATTCTCACTAAAATGTGTAATGGTATGTCCAGTTCTGCCAACTGGAATATCACCCTTCTGAACTAATTTACATAACATACTTTTTCTGGCAGATTGACAAATTGTATATTGAAATTTGTAACTTATAAAATCCAACTTGATAAGTTCATTGCTGGTTTCAAACGTGTTTGTATTTAATCCACCCCATACGAAAACGGTACGTGTGTCATACCAGGCACTAGCACACTGTAAGCCTGGAAAGTGGGCCCAAATGATGTTATCGAATCGCTGAATACTGTTAATGTACGCATCACCAGGGTAATGATTGAATGTAATATGATATATATCGTGTCAAAATTTCTATTCGGTTTCCTGAACTCGGCGAGCACCACCAAAATACAGGAAAATGGAATCGCTGTCATTAGACTTCATGTTTTTGCAACAGTGTCCTTCAGGGGGGAAGAAGTCATTCATTTGTAAATTTAATTCAATTCTCTTTCTAATTCCTTTACCTTTTGTAGGAGATTTTGATTTGAGTGACACAAAGTCCTTAATTAATACTTTTTATTTATGCTCGATTGCGAAACAATTGTTACAACTATATTAATCGCTCTTGAGACTCATTCAAGATAGAATCAACCGCAAAGAGAGATGGGGAATGTGGAATTATTATTGTGTCTTTCCTAAGAACACTTCCACCATGGCCTTTTGTACATGTATAAGGGACCGAACACAAGTTCCTCACCTTTTGTTTGTTTAATTGGGTTCATTTTATGCACATTTCCTTGGTTAGCTAAGGCAAATTATGTGGTTTTAACCAGTACTCGATGCACAATCACCAAAGTTACTAACACATTTCTTACTATCTAAGAATTAATTTGGCTTATTACGCCACACCAAATTAATTTCTTGGTCTAAAAAAATGGGAGCGAGCGAGCGAAAAAAAAAAATATTTTATTTCCCAATTCAACCATTTTTGGAGCGGGCGAAGAGCGATCTGGTAAAAAAAATTAAAAATTCCTCACAAAAACAAATATTTACTGTCAAAACAGATAAAAAAAACTTGGAAACAGATAAAAGAGCTACAGACACCTTAAATATAAATTGCCAAAAAGGTACAGACCACAAAGTGGCTCCTATATACACCGGTACTAAGTTTGTAGGGGTATAATAAAGTGTTTCTTGCAAGAAAATATTTAAAAAGACCATATTTTGTTTTCTTACATACATGTACAGCTAATACAACAAGATTTTTGAAAGAGAAACAAATTATTGTCATTTAAAAAAACATCAGACTAATGCCCAAACACTTTGTAATGAAATCTATTTGTTAGTCATATCAAAATAACCCACAGAACAACTTCTTTAGTTGAGTCAAGGCATATGCTCTTTTACTGCACGTCTTACTGACCATAAGTGTTTTGACTAGAG
>JAUMHA010076864.1:0-18665 GCA_032359765.1 Saxidomus gigantea
TACCCCCACCATGTTCCAAAGTCACAGGACAGTGTAAATAAAAGTAATCCCTGCTAGGTGAATCTCTAACACACGCACTGGAAACAAAAGGCATGGTACGTAAAACACAAAAATGCTCGTGTATAAATATATAAAAAGTAATTAAAGTTTTAAATTATCGATAACTTACAGTTAATTTTAAACCAAACAGATCATAAGAATTATTAGTAGTTGAATAGCGGCACGCATACTAATTAAATCTTTAATTAAATGTTGTAAAGAATCTTAGGACGGAAAGTCCGATTCGACGTATAAGTTTTACAGTTACAGTGAGCACTTTACCGAATGTCTAGACAGAAGCAATTTACAAATTAGTAAAATCCCATATCCTCTGCGTCGGTAGAATAACACAGTTTTTTTATATCTGGTGTAAATTATGCACGATATGCAGAACGTCTACTTTCGGTTTCAGCGGAAGTCAACATATCTTATTCAAACAAATATCTCGTGAGAAAAAGAAAAGAATATGTAACTGAAAGATAGTCTAGGTAATTGAATAAATGATGTTTTTCTATTTCATCAATAATTCTTACATCATTTAATCCGATCTTTTAACAATAATATAATGCATACGCGTTTAGGTCTAGGCTAAAGTGTAAACGTTCTACACGATTGGTCGTCCGCACTATCTCGAACCACTTTTATATACAGTTGACTCTCAGTATCTCAAACTCGCTAACCTCGAATTTCCGTTTAAGTCGAAGAAATTCTAAAGTCCCGTTAAAATTCCTTCTTTATGTATGTAATTGTAAAATGTATGTAACTCTTTTTAAGACAAAATCTGACATACCGAGACTCCGGATGTGTCGAAGGAATGTTTTGGTCCCGTCAATCAAATTCCAGTGTATTGTCAACTCGTTAAGTCGAAGTGCGAAAGTCGCCGACGGATCCAAGGCGCGGCGCGTCAAAGCAAAGGTGAGACGTTGTCATGCCGTGTTGTAATGACTGTTGTTTGTTTTTCATGAATTAACTTTAATTGGACTTACTTTAATTGCCGGTGACTACGTGTATTTAATGATGAAATATGCGGTAATTACTTTTCAAGACTTAATTGATTAAAGAGAATAAATGAAAGTAGTGATTGGACCTTATCAAAAAAGATGATTTCTGAACGAGTGTATCAGTCTGTAAAAAAATTCTTTTGTAGTTACATGCTATTTTTATGAATGTTCTGACTTCCGGTTAAAAAAATGCTACTTTCACTTTCACCCGATGCGTACTTTCGTTTTCGCTATGGCCGATACAAGAATGTAGATGTGCTTGATATTTGTTATTGAAATATTACTGGGTATAATTATGCAAAAATAAAATGTAATTAAAAATGAATTTGTGTTCCAGTGTTTTAGGGAACATTTGCAATGAATACAAATAATTGTCTGTCTTGAAAACATGGAATTTTGAGCACTATTCGTCCATATATATAAAAATAAAGAACCATAAGCCCCTCTTCTTTACCCCGAAGTAAAAGGCCTGGTCCCTTGAAATTCGAGATAACGAGAGTCAACTGTAATTCCTATCATGCAACGTTCATCACACGGAACGAACGATACGTTACACAATACAGGATCTGAATGATGCACGATGAATGCACTAACGATAAACGCACGACGAATGCAAACGAAATACACGATACACGCACGATACACGAACATTTTGCAAAGTTACACGTGAGTTAACTGTAAATCAAGTAACCTTTCTTTTAAACTTTTTCACGGAGGCTGTCGACTCAGGCAAGGAAGTAAGGGTTGTATTTTGTGACATAAGCAAAGCTTTCGATAGGGTATGGCACAGAGGACATTTTTACAAACTTGGGCTTTTTGGAATCTCTGGTAAACTTTTAAACTGGTTTTCTTCTTATCTTTCTGGTCGTACGCAAACTACTGGTCGTAGTAATTGCCGGTGCCCAATGTAGTTAGAATAACATTAAAGATGGAGTCCCTCCAGGCTCAATCTTAGTACCCTGTTGTTTATAAATTACGTAAACGACATAGTAACTTGTATTAGGGCAAAAATACGACTATTTGCAGATGACACCAGTCTATATATCATTGCCGATGATCCAATTACTTTTGCTCAAACACTCAACACAGACCTCCAAATACTCTCTTCTTGGGCCTCCCGTTGGCTAGTCAAATTTAACCCAAAGGAAACAGAATCTCAAATCTTCTCTCGCAAAACTCGACCACTTTCTCATCCTGTATTCTCCATGAGTAATGATCAAATCTCTGATGTAACTACACATAGACACCTTGGCATCATCTTTCAGTCTGATCTTCGTTGGAAATCACAAATTGACTACATCGTACAAAAAGCATACACACGCATTAATACCATGAGAAAATTAAAATTCATTATTGATAGGAACTCCTTAGAAACAATATACCTGTCCTTTATAAGGCCTATTCTCCAGTATTGAGACATAATCTTTGACAACTGTACCAAGGCAGAGTGTGAGTCACTTGAGGAAATCCAGCACGAAGCTGCTAGGATTGTTTTCGGTGCGATAAAACTTGTTTCAATTAAAAAGCTCATGGCAGACGTAGATTGGGATAGTCTTGAAAGCCGTCGAAAAAAGCGCAAACTCGTACTATTCTTCAAACTATCAAATAGAACCGCTCCTATTTACCTCCTCGATCGTTGTCCACCCACTGCCTCTACGGAAGCCTATAACCTCCGAAACTCTTATGACTTTCGTATTCCAAGAGCAAGGACATCTCTCTATCGTGATTCTACTGTTCCATCTGCTGCAAGGCTGTTCAACCAGCTCCAAGCCTACACACAAAACTCTCCAACGCTAAATTCCTTCAAGAGACAGATATTTTGAACAATAACCAAAGTGCCTAGTTACTACTACGAAGGCAAACGACAATTACAAATAAATCATGCTAGACTCAGAACAAATTGTAGTTCCCTTGCCGGCAATCTTTTTAGTAAAACTACATGTATTATCGATTCACCTCTTTGCTTATGTGACAAACGGGAAACGGAGTGCAGACGCTTAGAGAACCACAATTCACAAATTTATCCGATCTCTGTTCAAGTGTTCCTATTTGGAAATCCCTTGTTGAGCAACAATCATAATAGCAATATATGATTTATTATGTTTTGCTGTTCAAACATACATAGAAACATCAAAACGTTTTGACAGGCAAGGTACAAACGTGTAGTGTTGACTCTTTACTTCAATCGCTTCACTCACTTCTCTTCCCTTCTATTTTTCTACCTTAACTTTAAAAAGATATGCTTCTTCTGTTATCTCTGTTCATTTTGTCGTCATTTTCAAGATTTTGCATTCACTTATTAAATGTTTATGACCTCGTTGTTTACTGCAGCCAGTCAATCGAAATAATTCACTTTTGTCATAACTCAAGTACCGTGATTTCGTATGTAGTGAAAATAACTTTTTAACAATAAGTTTGCTTTCGGTTCTATCCACACGCTTTTTGTATTGCACAATGATTTGTAATAACATATGTTTTGTAAAAACTGGCGAATAAATATGTTTAAACTAAGTAACAATCAGTATTTAATATAGGTGTCTCCGCATACTTTGGAGTAACTTCGTGAGAAATTATATTTATCTAAATATTGATTAAACACTTCTGTAAAAGCAATGTGTTACAGTCAGATTCTTTTAATCACAATGATAAAAGTGTAGACATGTATGTACAGTCACAGTTACATGGCATCGTATATAATGTATGATGACATCTGGTAAACATTATGATGCTTTTTTTCATAGAATGTTTTCTTTCATTCTTTTCTTTCTAACAGGCCTGTCACTTTTATTTTGCCAAAATTGCAGATCAAACAAAATGTCCAGGTAAGCAACTATCAACAGTTCAGTACATCGATAACTAATTTTGTGGCAGTTGCAATACCAAAGCTAATCCTTTAACCATACTTTCTTATCGTAATACAAACACAATAAAAAATATTATAAAAGTAATGTATAATTTCATATTGAATAAAAAATCAGAGAAAACCAGAAGGGAAGTTTTACTTCGAATTATGAACAGGGTGGGATAAAAATGATAGACCTAAATATGTTTTAAATACAATCAAGGCATGTTAGGTTAAAACGTTCTATGAAAATGAATTAAGTAAACTATGGAACAAATTTTACGGAGATATATTAGATAAAGTAGGTGGCACACTTGTATTTCAATGTAAATTAGCTGAAAATGATATAAAATGTATATTCAAAGAAAACAAATGTATAGGTGACATTCTAATAGCAGGGACAATAATAAATCAAACAAATTCTTTGGAACTGCCAGGTAAACAGATCAAATGGAATAATTCAAATATAAAAAAGGCAAAAAAAAAAGTTTTATTTTAAAAATGGCATGAAAAAGGAATAACAAATATAGAATACGGTTTTGACTATAGAAACAAGAGCTGTCCCTCACAAGTGACGAATTCCCCAGAAAGAGGTGTCTCACAGTCTCTGTCCTCTCCATGTGCTCAATAATTGTGCTATGAACATTTGTATATTTGTTATTTAAGTACCTTTAAGGTACGGACGTGGGTCTTGCACGCAACACATCGGCTTGATGTGCTTGACATTTGTGCCAAGTTATTTTAAAATCAATCAATGCACGACAAAGTTATAGTCCGGACACGAATGTGTGCATATATAGAGGATTCAATTACCTTCAAAGTCTAAGTGTGACCTTGACCTTTGAGGTAGGGACATGGGTCTTGCACGCGACACACCGTATTGATGTGTTGAACATTTGTGCCAAGTTATTTTAAAAGCTTTCAATGTATGACGAAGTAACAGCCCGGACACGAGAAAATGTAAGGGCGGACGCAAAGACGGACAGATGTGACCCCAGTGGGTCTCTAATCTGCAACCTCCGGGATGAGCGGCTGAAACCTTAACCTCCCCTCTAAGTAGTTTAATGTTAACTCCAATCCAAGGTTACTAAAATCGGAAATAAGATTGGAAAAATTCTAAATAAAATTGACATTGAAATGGGTATACTCTCAGATTTATGTGCAGCATATACTGAAATGAAGTGTCGTCTGCATACATGTCAACATAATTTATGTATCGTTTAAAGTCAATGGTAGGTCATTCATGTATATTAAGAAAAAGAGCAGACTTAATATAGAGCCTTTCGGTAAACCTGTTTTTAAAGATATTTAGAAAGTATAGGTACCCTGATAAAAGCATTGGCACTTTGTTTTTAGAAAGAATTAATGAAATATACCAATAATAAAGAGATCCATCATTAACAAATTTATACCGTTTTTTGGTACACATTGCTTTATGATTTCTAAGATCTATAAGAGTACAAACATGTACGTAATGCAGAATGATGACAGTGATTTTAAATGATTAAACACATTATAGAAATTTAAAGTTACAAATTATTTTGTCCAATCGCAGCGCATTATTCGCTAGAACTAGGCTGGTGTTACCTACCCCTACCCATACGGTACTGGACGTACTGTAGCATGCCAGTAAGACAGGAAACCAGACTACACTTAAACTTGAGCAAATGAACAAATATAATATGAGTCAGTAAATAGGGGTACAACACTGATTTACAAAACAAAATCATTCAAACACTAATGAAAACAAACCTAAACGTGAAAACTAATGTATTAATAAGATTTATCACCAACACCTTATTTTTATTATGCTAAAATAACATATAATTTCATGACAAGTTTGCAATCCCAAACGCATTTGTTAAATAATTTCTATTATTTCACACTTTGTAATGTGTTCGAATATGGATGAAATCATAAAAAAAAGATATATATTTAAAACCTTCATCGGAGTCACATTTGATGACTTGTCTTACAAAAACCTTGACTGTAAATTGAATTATGTTTTCTTTGTAAATATCTTATTTGCTAATTATAAAATGTTCTCATTTTAAATCAAACCAAGTTAAGAAATATATTACCTTGATCAGACGAAGGATATTCATATCTTCCATATTCTTTACTCTCGGTTTCATCTTTCGCGGACTACAAAATTGAAAGATGAAATACATGTACATTGTTAGCAATACAACTAACAGGAACATATGTACTTTAAAAGTATGTCTACAATTATGACATTTGTATTAGAGCCTGCAAATTCTGTTTCACAAATAAGCTAATACTTTATATTTCGTTATTCTACGCTGTCGTCTAAACCTTGTCGCTTATGTCACATAACCTATTAGATGGAGGTGATGTTGTCAACCTAATACATATATGCAGACCCATTTCGATTTCGGATATTCATTCATAAGATACATACATGCAACTCATTGATGCACACCAGATTAGAATATAAGACATGCTGATTTGTAGTTTACATAACAATCGTTTCTGTGCTGTAACTTTGTTCTTGCAGATTGTATAAATGAGTTGAACGCAAAATGATTGTGTCAATGCAGAATGTGAGAAAGCGTGGCTCTGCTCAAACTTTAGATTGGACTGAACATATTCAAGACCAACGGATATATACAGAATTTCTACTGGACCACATCAAAGTTTTACAGATAAGCTCTGTCAGTTTCCATATTTTTACAGACCCAAAAGAAACACGCCGAGTAAACACTTTAAAGAGAAAGGGTAGTCAAAATAAATAAGACACCGGTTTAAGATATCGCCTGTCGGAGATTGTACTTACAATTTAAAAATTTTAAAATTCAAGAGCAACAACATCACTTGAAATCAATGAACCGGAACAGACTATTGATATGCAAATTAGACATGGTACTCATCATCAATATGTAGATTGTTCCAGTAGAAGAAGCCGAGACATAAAAAACCATGAACAATCAAGGACAATACATAAGCTAAAAGTCATCGAACGGACACATACTGATAAGATTTAAATGTAGACACTATATCGATCACTCGCGTGTGTCTTTTGGGATTCAAGGAGAAGTATAGACCAGATATCATATGTAAGATTATTGAACCATTACGAGAATGGTTGTATACATTGATTTTGTTTTCAGAGAAGACAACTTATTGTAATGTTGTCATACTATTTAGAAATAGTATGTACATGTATAAAGTCCAAATTATATGATGGCGCCGCATTATAAGCGCGGTGGTTAAAGATGTGACCTCACAAACCGTTTTTGTTTATGATAAGCAGTCGGCGCAGTCACGATTACTATTGGATACATTCTTTTGTCAAATGCTATAAACAAAAGGGCCATGCTGGCTCTATATCGATCACCTATGTCCCACAGCTATTCACGCCAATGATACAACAATTCCAAAACACCTCACACACTTCCAGATTTCCTCGTGTACCCAAATTTGTCCAAAGTATGTCGGTCAAAGTTTTTCCCGATATTAAACTACCTTTGTATTTTTAGTAAAAGATATTATGCTGTAAGAACAGAGACCTAGATTTATGAAAATATGTTCACATATTGGGTCAATCATTTCAAATAATTAAAAACAAATATTTCCTACACGTATATATCTTTGTTAACACTTTTGACACCCATATTGGTCAATTTTGACCACAAGGGTATGATTTGAACAAACTTAGTACTGTACTACTGGTCGATGCAACATATTAAATATATATATATAAGAATTTGACCTTGAGATTTTTGACAAGAAGATTTCTTCAATTTAAAATATTTACACATATGTTACTAATAGGATGGCTATGATTGCGCCAGTCTAAGTTCAAGATTTGTTATATTTTAATAACCTTGACAATGCTACACATTAAATATGTAGCCCTGGGCTTAATGGATTAAAACGAGAAATGTTTTGAAGATTTTTTTATATTACTCAATGTAAAATAAATGACCTCCGGATGGGGCCAGTTTTGACCCCAGGATTCTGATTTGAATACACTTTGTAGAATACAAATACATAATGCTACAGACCAAATATATAAAGTATATGTCTTCCGTTCTTTATAAGAAGATGTTTGAAGTTTAGAGTTCTACATGGAATGGAATTCTTTGAACAATTTTGAAAGCGGACAATGCACTGGAACATTCATGAGAAGTTTAATTTGGCTTTCGCATGTTGTTTGAATGACAGTGTGGGCTTTCTACGACAGACGGGCGATGGACAAAGGGTGATCACAATGACTCACTGTGATCACTTCGTGCTTAGGTGAGTTAATTAAACTGAAAAGTAAGTACGTCCATTAATTTGTTTTAATACATGTATTATTAATGTGCCAACGATCGCTTAAATAATTTATTACAAAATAAAACGGCCAGGATGGCACTATATTGCTCACGTAGCTACCATCGGCCATAACACAATCGCATCACAGGAATGGTCAATTTTGACCATGGCATCGATGGGGGTCGTAATCGGGTACCTACGACCTTTTGACGAACACGATTTTTTTTCAAGAATGAAACAGGTACATTGTATTCTTCGCATATTTGCGATTGCACAAATGTTTATTGATATTTTGCTTTGTACGAACTCCATATTATAACTGACAAGAAGGAGAATACAAGGTGGGTTTACAAAATAAGCTCAGCTCTCTGTTCGCTCCCCTTTCTCCCTATTTTTGGACAACGCTACTTTTTGACTTGTACATATATTTGAGACAGGTACAATACTGCTTTGCGATTTGGTATTCTCGGAGTATCGTGGTATACACGTACGTCTGACGTTTTTCACGATTAACTGTCAAATCAATGCTCGGATATGTTTATATCGTAAAGAAAACGATTTTCGTTGTCCATTCGGCGTGGGAAAACTGCGCTCAGTAACAAGGTCGAATAAATCAATTGATTTCGGTTACATGATAAAGAAGGTAACGTAGTATTGTCTAATACATTCTATGCTATGAAAGAATTGAGTGTCAAAAATGCAAATGAAATAGATAGGGTCCCGTCCGATTCCAAATAACAGTAGACACACGACGAAATTGAAAACATCGTTATAACATGCCTTAAGAAAAGACGTCGGAGGCTGGTGATTCGTCAGTCTTTAAATGGTATTGCTAAGAAAACTTAATTAGGCAGCCAGCTCTTCCAGGTCAATTCAGACTGCTGCCCGTCAGGTAGGAATTCAGGCAACTTCTTATTCTAACTAGCTTTATTTGTGATCAACTTCAACACAACGATTATGTTTGTGATTTATTCTTTAAAATGATCGAAATCTACCTGTACAACTTACTAGTGTAAAGTTCTACAAACTTTATCACATATGAAAAATGGCAATCTTAACGGCAACTATATATATCCAGCTTAGGAGGGAATGTTGAAACGATAACATTTGACCTTCGACTGGATTAAGTCTAGCCATAACCATGAATCGGTTGGGTTGTACCATTGGTTATGTGTGATGTCTTGTTGAACTTTTTCATGAAAACCTATAAACCTGTAAGGAGTTTGGAAGCGAGAAAAAAAAGCTAGCAAAGACCCCTAAGTACGCACTTAAAATTTACCATGAGCAGACAAAGTTAGGACATGCGTTTTGCTTGTTGTCTTAATGGGATGTATATAAGACCTATATTTTATGAAAATTTCAAGGAGTTTAGGTGTTATGGAGCAGATACAAAAACAAATGATCCTTAAATATAGCATTCGTATTAAACGGGCTGGGTTGTGACATGTTATCTGCATGTCGTCTTAATGAGAACCACATTGACCAAATACAAATGTACATCTTACTTTCAGTTATTTTTTCTTTGGCTTTATGTATTCTTTTATCAACAGAAAAAGTTGAAAAAGTTGCGTGATCTAAACAAGAAATAAAATGGATGGCAAATACGATACAGACTCCGTCATCATGCGACCATGCTAATTGTTAATCGAATTAGTCCAAAAAACATGTTATTTTGTGGCATTTATATCAAATTATTCAGATATGAAAAGTCTCGTGGTTATAGCAAAATACATACCTTATTATTTGCTCTCGTCTGATCATTGTGTTTTGCTGTGACTTTATTCATATGGTCAATTTTGTTTGCTATCTTTCTTGCCTCATCTTCCAATTTCTGATTATCTGTTTTAAGTCTTGTGACGTCCTTATTCAGCTTATCAATCAATTCCGCCATTTCTGTCTCATCGTTCATCTTCAGCTGCTCCTGTTTGGTTATTTGTTGCAGCAAATGATATAAAGCAATTACGTGTGTTTATTCTTCTTACATTTGTGTGCGAAACATTTTTAAATCATTAAAATACTGTTATGTTTTTCTGTCTGGCTAGTATAACTGATTGCAAACAGTTAACTTTCGGCACTAATTATGGGAAAATCAATGTCAAAATATCGATTCTCGTAAATTCGTTCGTTCATACTATTCATAGTTTCTAAATCTGGAAACACATTTCTTTAAATGATACCACAATAAGTTGAACTTAATAGATATCAAGTAAAACCAACCGTATTTAAACCTTGCCACATATTTGTGTAATGATAAAACGGAAAATAGATGTGTCTGTTTTGCAAAATGTTTCCAAATTTGTTACATAGGTATATTGTAAGTGACAATAATATCTAAGCACGATGCCTTAAAGTTCCAGGAGTACAATAATTACAAGTAGCTTTTAATATACCAAGAAATATGTCTTACCGACGGAACTGACCAGTTTTTTACAAAACCATTCCTAACCTTGCTTTTATAAATCGAAAAGTACATGTTAGAAATATAGCAAATTGTTTTGTTTTTCAATGATATTGCAAAAAAGGCTTTTTTGGTACGTGGCATTCCCTGTTTGATATTATTTTTGTTTTTTTGTTTTCATGCAATTATTTTCTCGAAGAAACATCTTGACTACCAAATAAAGGCATATGTCAAGATTGTTTAAGAGTAAAAAGAACTTCTTCTATCTTTATTCTATCAGTAAATGTATTTTTCTATACACGTATGAGTACACTCAAACTGATCATGTGACTTTAAAATGCTCTTATCAAATTAATTCGTCTCAAGTGGGTCAATTATATGAGATTTTATTACCCTACTAAGAAATTTGCAGCCATTGAATTGGTCATCGAACCAATGACAAATATTAATATTAACCCGCCAGACATGTCATATACATTTGAATTAATTCATCTACAAATCATTACAAATAATAAGTCTCGTTTCATCACTCTTTTTATCGTTTGTATCCATATTATCATGTCATGTACTTGAAATTGTGTAAAACTGTCCTTTCATTTGTAACGTGCAAATTTACGACGTCATATAGAGACGTCATTTAGTGGCAGTGCGGCATCGAGTGAATATCAAAATGCATGCTTGCGGCAGTGTAAGCCGGGAGGTGAATTATTTAAAATAAATTGAATCTTCCTGTGTAAGATAAAGACGCGTTATAAAATCATTAACATCGTATCTTAATCTATTTGGTAATATATCCGCATATACGACGTAAAAAAATAACACCAAATACATGTCACATAAAATATTTCTAAACTTAAATACAGAGGCAATAATACGAGCTAAGATATAAGCGGTGTATAGTCAAAAGAAACAAATGAACATCGCAAACTTGGCGAAAAAACGTTTGAAACACGATGTTACATTGTAAACACAATCACGTAATTGAGTCAACAGACATAATTGTGATTTTTAACTTTACTGCATTTAATTGTTTTTTATTATCACCATTCGTTGAAAACAGACCATCACATGAGTTTTTAAGCAGACTTACATTTATATCGATCAAATCTTCTTCGGTCTGCTTCTGTAACTTTTCTAACTCTTCGTACCTATCGCTGTCGGTAACCAAACAGGTGGTTCTTTCTAATTGTAAAGCTTCTTTTTTCTTTTCAAGGAAGCCCTTAACCATGTTCTTGAATATCCTTGATTTCATTTCCAGCTGCGGCTCAGGCTGCAAAAATAAACATCCATAAATAAACACTTCTATCTATATGACCATTAAAATGCAGTGATTATTTATGCTAACTGGTTACTTATATGTAGGCTGTGCTTATTTGTATATAATGTAGGCAGATATAATCAGTCATCGCTTTGACCTGTGCATGCTATTTTGCAAGACATTCTATATGTTTAAAGACATAAACCTATCCTATTCATTTAAATTTTCTTCATTTCTGATACAATGTATAATAACAGATGCAAGATATGACAGAGATGTTCGTATTCATGCATGCACAATCCCCGACAAATAATGCTTAATATGCCAGGCAGATGAGAACACTGCATTACAGCAACAGCACACTTTATACATACACTTTCTTTGCAGATTTTCTCCAAAATCTCCTTTAAATTTCTGCTATAGAATCCGCCTTTTGTGTTTGTTTCATTAATTTCTTGATTCAGATCGACGGAAATTCTTTTCGCTTTTTCAACCTCAGTAGCAAGGTGTTTGTATTCTTCCGAAACAAACGAAATTGTGAATTCTTTCTGTCCAAGCTGAAAGTTGAAAGAATTAATTGTGTTCTAGAAAGAAAAAGAATAATTTTACAGTTGTAGGAGACTTGATGCGAGGGTACATGTACTAAAGAATTAGGTGAAGCCAAGGAATATGTTCATGTCAGTGGTCGCATGCGTATTTATGTTGGTCTACGGTGATACAATGTATATGTAAGGTAAATTAACGCGGGTCTGTAGAGAAACTATGTGTTACGGGGCTTCATGACTTTGCAAGGAAATTAAAAGCTAATTTGAAGCGACTGTGGGGTACATGTAACTAGGCGCTAAGGGAGGACTAACTTCACGGGGCTGCGGGGCTTATTTTCTACTGGTGGTAAGAAATGATATTCAAAGTCCGTCCGTTATTGAACTCTGGCACCAATAATAGCAGAGCACATAATTATAAAGAAGAGGTAATTCAAAAGTACATTTCCTACTAATATTACAACTTTAAATGTTTATATAAACTACTACGAATATATCGTACTGCATTTTCGGCTTTATATATTTTATTGATTTCAGGGAAACGCAGACACCACTCATAAAAAGATGCCATTAAGTACATACACATGTTTATCTTTTTGAATGGCAAATTATTTATTTGTCCTTCAAGTTCAAAATTCGGCGTACTCATCTCACCCTTTCTCGTTCCAATGAATGATTTATGCTAGACATAGTCATACGTAAGAAATTGCCAACAGTTTCACGTGATAACTGAGACAAATAGCTGTCAATGAACCCTTAACCATGAATCCGTGAGATATAAAGTGATTTCAAAAAAGAGACAATTATGTACTACTCAACTACCCGTTTTCAATTAAAATTTACCTTTTTCAGATACTGTAGTACATCGCAGGAAGGATCCAAGTCAAGCAGTTTAAGGAGATCCGCTGTTTTAATTAATTTCCGTTGTAGATCTTGGCCCCTTAAGCTGTTATTTGGAGAATGCATTATGGCATTTCTGAACTCTATTACCTGAAAATTCCAAATTAACTTTTAGTTTGCGTTTCAAAATACTATTTAGCCAACGGCAATTGATCGTAACGATTCAAGTCTTTTATTTTCTTTCTTTTTGTGAGAAGTCCTTATCATTAAGTTAGCTTTGTAAACTGAAAACAAAATGTTGAACCCTTACATAATTGTAATCGAACGGAATCGATGTAGTAAAACATCGACCAATCACTACTTTCTCGTTTTGTGAAGGCCAACACAACACAAAACAACAAGTGAATTTGCAAGATTGTAATTGCACCTTCCGTATGACATGCGCAGGACAGTAATCATTCAGTATGGCTGGGATGTCATCATGACAGAGCACGGCAAAGGTCTTTATCTTTATTCGCCAGCTTTATATTTCCCGTTAATTTTTCGTGTTGTCATACTGTCGAGCTGGCACCCCGCAGACACATGACACCGAGAAGAAAAGAACAAAAACAGAGAAAGGTCTCCATACGACAGGACAACATCAGAACATTTATTTTTGCCGGGACGTCCCATTGTATTGTCGTATTAGAGCCGTTTCTATGCCGTTGATTCGCCATTGCAATGGCATGTTGTTGATTTTAAGTGTCGTCGTTGTTCATGGTGGCCGGAACGCCAGAGCACAACATATATATATATTTGTCGTTGTTTCCCTTTGTTTTGTATGGGATCCTACCAGAACGACTACACAACTTTGCAGTAATCAACACCCATACAATTTAAGAAATATTTCAAATATATAAAACTTATAACTACTTCGATCAATGAATGTTCGGATTGCAGTTTCCTTTCTGTATCTGTCCGTTTAAATTTAGTAATTTTCCTACTGTATAAACAATAAATATTTGACCGAGGTAACCATAATCAAACTTGAAAAAACAAATACAATGAATATATCGGATAAGTGCGATTAAGCACATAGAGCTACAGGTGTACAACCATATGATCTCAGTATAAATTTACAAGTATGTCCAGAGTCATCTTCCTTTGGTTTACAGTGTTTAAAAATGCCACATTAAACATTTACTACCAAGCACGTGCATTTCTTCAATTATTACAAATTGAATGAGAGTAAGATCTCTGTAAAATCATATTTTGAGCAATCATACTCAAAATGCATACCGAGTCATATAAGCGCCCGTCCTAATCAGACCGGACCTCGGAAAAACTGGTGATCGCAAACTTCATAAATTGTGAAATGTAAACGTGAAATATTTATTCATTCAAAATCAGTTTGCATCCCCCGCCACAGGCGAAAGGATATCGTTTTAACTATGTCGGTCCATCAGTCATTTCATCCGTCTGACTATCCGTCATAAAGTTTCATTGTTAGAAAGTACAAAGTTTATTATTTGTGACAAAAATATAAAATTCTTACAAGCCTTTTTGCATAAAAAAACATTTTTAGAATTTAACCACCAAATGGGCGCCTGATCTCTGAGGGGTATTTCCTTTTTTACATCTTACATTGATGCAGTTTCAAGTTTAAGTAAATCAGAACTTTAAATTTCAGAAAACAAAAAATATAAGTTTCTAAATAGAATATGTAAGAAAAGCGCTAAATCCTCGAAGGGCCTTTTTTAAATCAGGAAGCGTGGGGGTTTCACTTGAGACTATCCATTAAAGCTTTGACCTGACCAGATTAAACCTTCAGTCACTTCAAAAGTGTTTTAACATTGCAGGTCGAAACCAAGAACCGAGAACATATTACATATAGCCCTTGACTAACGGCCATTCATATTACTCCATAGCGTTAGAAAATAACTTTTCCCGCTAGGAATCCATTTGACCTAGTTACATTGTACCACATTGTTTCCAGACAAAATGTGACAGTTATTTGACAAGATTAGCAAAAATGGTACAATAACAGGGTTAGCAAGAAAATGCAGGTAATTTAACAGACTGAGGTAATCCAAAACCAGTTTAAGCCTTTCAAGTGCGCACACCTTTTTGTATATACAAAAGTTACATTACATGTTGTATGTTACTTGTTGGGTTGTGATATATCCCCAAAAACCACGTTAAAACCAAAAAACAATTTTATTACCCTTCACTTTCTTCAATTTTGAAGGATTATGTTAATTTTTAACTAATTTAAACACTGAACGTAAGAAGACCGTCAAACACCCTAAGCTTATGATACCCCAATATCACTTCGTGACGCCACTATATAACGTAAAATCAGCCCGTACTAAAACACTGACGTACTTTAAGCGAACACTCTCACGTTTAAATAATCAGGATTCTACAAAAAGCAAAAGCCGACTTGGTGTAAAATACTGTCCACTTTGACGTCCAGGTAACATTTTCCTTTTTTTTAAACAGCACCATTGCAATAACTTAAAGTAGCACAAACGCAGGTCTGGTACATGTAAATGGTATGTGTAAACCACTCTTTAAATTATTTCTTCATCTATTATTAAATTAGCATCTGTCCTTTTTTGTTTCCATTTATTATTTCCAGCTTCTAGTTTCCTGTTATTCGCCATTTTACCTCACCTGCATTCATGTTTCAAAATCATAATAAATTAAGAAAGATTTAAATATGCTCTCACTTACCTTAATGTGATTATTACAGTTTTGTTCTTTTGCACAGCAAGATAAAACAACCATAACCGCCCAAACCTGACCTATTGCCTTATGTTGATCTCTCCTTGTCAAGAAACGTATTGAAAAAGCTGTATGTCGCTGTTCTAAACAATGTATGTGCTATACTAAGGTATAAGACGGGGAAATGGTATTGACGCACATGGTAAGGGTGTCGGCTAGTGGGACTTCTCGACTTCTTATACCCTGTTGAAATGCATCTCATTTTGTACGCACACACATGCATAACCATATTTTTGTATGTTAACTGTTGCGTTATGTCATATATTTTGAGCCGAAGGGGACTACTGTTTTGGTGGTATTTGACCAAAATATACAGTATCTGAATATACCTTAGGTTGATCAATTATATAATGACTAGGCTTACCTCATTATAAATCTCCTGACAGCCATCACGGACAAAAACCTTGAAGTTTCGCATCATTTTTAGAAGTTTCGATATATCAAGATCGTCCAAACACCCAAAGCTTTGCATTTTGTCTCCTGGTTCGAAAGACATGTACAACTTTGCTATATGTATAATCCAAATCTTTTTGTCTTTGCCTATGTCCTCCGAGCACTCACTATCTAACCGTGTTTTATATCTGACCCGCCAAGTATATTTCAAAGCATCGTGTCTAATATATTTGGCGGTGAAAAGTCCAAAAAGTGTTTTGCATAAATCATGCCAACATGAGCACACAATTTTGTTTCTGCGCTGCTCCTTTAATTGACAAATTTCATTTTTGGCCAAGCATGCAAAAAATTGACCAAAATGTGCCCTTTGGTCTTGTGAAAATTCCGAGATATAATTTTCTATCTTTCTTGATACAGGTCCACATAACGCTTTTCGTGATTCAGTCAGTGCCAAATTACCTTTTAACCAGTTTTGAAACTCTTGGTTGTAAATGTCTACAGGCATACTTGAACCTGAAACAAGTAAAACAGGATATAAAGGCATACTTAAGCAACACAGTATACATGTACATGTGACTACATGTATCTATCTGGAAATATTGAAGGCCTATAAACAAGATAATAATACAGTTGTCTTATTTATTTTGTATTTTTTTCCCAGGGGAATGTTATCTTATGTGCCGGCTTTGAGCACATTATACATGTACAGTTACAAAACTAAATGTTTAAGAACCAAGTTAGACTTAGTGTGTAAAAGTTTAAATAGAAATTCGAATTGACCATTACAGTTTTCAGAAATACATTTAGAAGGGATCAATTAAAACTGTTAGAAGTTGACTATTCCATGTAACGAAAGTCAGGACAAACGTATATGAATATGCGTAACAGTCTAACTTTATCTTATTCAGCAAGATTTGCGTTTGACTATCCTAATAAAATTAAACAAGGGTGTCATGGTGGCACCGGATCGCTCATCCGAGTACAGTGGCCATTTTTTTAGATAATGACCTCGTTGTTACTCCAATTTTCAAATTTGACCAATAGATTATAATGACAGACGTTCTAACAATATTTTAGGATAATTGGGGGCAAATATGGCTTTAAAGTTGTTAACAAGGTTCGTCTATAGTTTGACGTTAATATTATTTGTGTCCTAGTTTATGACCACGTGCGACTCAGTTTGAAACCTGACAAACATTATTCCCATTGTTTAAGATAATTGTTTACATAATGTGAATTCTACAGTGTTCAAATGGTTTACTATAATTTGACCTGATGATATAGTTATTGATCCTAAGTAACATAGTCATGGGAGTGAACAAGCATATCCGGTTCCGCTGGTGCGAATGGGTCTTCGATGTGCGGGCTTTCGGAAACAGATGGGCTAGACTAAGTTCGTTAACAAACGCTTACGTTTTGATTTTCTTAACGTTAGCGGGTGATATATTGAAAAACTGGAAAAGTGGAATGCAATACAGTGTGCTGCTTATTCGTCCACAAACACAGAAAGTTTCAGAGTAAAAAATATTTAAAATTAAATGAGCGTTGACATTGTTTTGAGAACAATTATGTAAAACTAATTTTGACACATAAATTATGTTGTGAATCAAAGATTATTCACCATTTCGTCAATTGGTTTCTGTTGATATACACGTGTCTTCATTCTGTTACGACTATTGATTATGCAACTGCTAATCTTTTCAGAATATATTGGAAGATTTTAATCACAATTCAAAGGTGTTGCAGCGGGATGCGTAGGTACTTAGTTTGCGCATTCATTTTGACTATAAATCCGATCTGAAGGATCTGTTTTGATGAATGATGAAAGTTGAATCACATTTAATCTAAAGAATCGTGCATTTATTTACAGAGTGAGTAATAGTACACCACTTAACACAAGTTTATTTAACTGAAAAAATAGTCACTTATTCCGTCGAGACTAAATTTCTCTAAGTAAAGAGAGTGTTTATAGTTGTGCTATAATTTTGAATGATCAGAAAAGTACGATATATGATATGATTGGTATGATAAAACTATGATAATAATTTATTTATTAATACTGCATACATGAGTTATTGTATTTGAAAATTCCATATGTACAACAACAATGCCATGATAAATACTATCACACTAAATTTATCACTGACTTTAAAAACAGTTTAATACAGTAGTCGGAACGTAACAGTTGTAAAAAATTGCGTATATCGTGCGTGTAACGTGCGTATAATGTGCGTGCGCTCATCGTGTATTTTGTCAATCGTATATCGTGTATCATATCGTATCATTCATCGTGCAACGTGCACCA
>JAUMHA010076975.1:2264-14720 GCA_032359765.1 Saxidomus gigantea
ATAAAGTTGCAACCAAAATATACGAATTTGTACAAAAGTGTTATGCCTTTTGCATAGAGATCAAAACCATAAAAATCTTTCTTTTTGGTATACCCTATTCAAAAATTGAAAGTCAACCGAATTCATCAGGTATATTTTCATTTCTATTTTGTAAATAAGAACGGTAACTCCGTTCAAATTTTTTCTTTCGTATCTTCTTTGACCTAGTTATGATCTGGTTATTTTGGGGGGGAAAACATAACTTACAAATGTAAGATTTATACACATTTTATATGATTTATTGCACAGTCAATTTAGTAATATCTTGGTGATTTTATTGTCGCTATTAGTCACGAATTGCCAATTTCTCAATTCACAAATGACGGTATACATGGCCGCTATTATTATTATAAAAAATGATTTTTTTGTCACGTGAACAAATCTCAATTTACAGTAGTAGTTGGTGGAATTAAGGTGGTTGTCATTGAAAAATGAATGTGCTTGGTCGGCGAGACAAAGATTCTCGATTTTGTTGTTGTTTTCAGTATTGTGTTCAAAATAAATTATGTGTTTTACATGAAATAAATTATTTTCTGTGTAAAGTTTGGATTTTAGAAGACATTTCGAGATCATCCATGTGCACACAAGTCCGTGCTAGTATACACGCGTCCCTGCAAGTCTGCAGATGTCCCTTCAATGGTACACGAGTACATGTTGGGGGCTACAGGTTTTGTTTTAATGCTTGGTCGATTTAAGGGTCCGAGCCTGGCGTTGCTATCCAAGTGGGAAGCCAATCCCAAAACACAATCAAATAAAAGTACTATCAATCAAACGCCTCCCCCCCCCAATCCCGCTTCCATTCATTTAACAGTTACTCTCATGTCTCTGCTCTCAACAAGGAGAATAGCAGTAGAGAATGCGTGCAGCACAGTACAGCTGCAATATTAAACTATAATGAATAGCAATGTTTTGGTGAAATGAATGCAGCAAAGACTATACACCACAAACACTTCGACTTGAAATCATAAAACAAACACATATTAAAAACTTAAATATAGACATAAATGGGGACAACAATCGATTCGATTTATTTAAACTTGGAACCGGCAGATGTCACATGTCCGATCACAAGGGCAATGATTAGGTGCAGCCAGTAAAGATAGACAAAGTTTAGTTAACCGTGACTGCACTTTTAGCTGGATAGAAAACAAGGATTAATGCCAAAGAGATCGCATATGTTACGCTTCATATGCTGTTATTTATATGTAATATGTAGCTATGACTTTGTTTAATGCGATTATATGTCTTCCAAGGGTGGTCAGAAACAGAACTTCTAACTGTTATATATTATATAAATGATATCGCATATAATATATGAAAACAATTATTTTGGAATAACCATGTCGAGATAAAGTTGAAGCGATAATTGATACCAATAAATAGGCCAAACTGTGCATAAGACCATGCATGTAGTTTTGTGTTTAATTTCAAGGCATATTACCGTTCAAAGTGACCATCAAAAATTAAAATAAAACATTAATCAGTGATTTATACTCCTAGAATAATAAACATTTCCATAGTTACAACCCGCAAATAACGATCTGAATAACAGTTTCGTTCACATTGAATATAGAGGAAATCTGTAAAAAAAAAAAATTTGACTATCCTAGTCAAATATAAAAAATCCACCCTTTCGGTTATGTATATCTTAGTTTGTATTTGTCAATAACAGAAATAACTTGGTAAGACTTGTTTTTTATATGTTTTTAAAGCATCCACTGTGTTTTGAGAATCATTTTTAACTATAAACCAGTGTGACAATTTTGAAGGGCAACATAACATTAACACGTTCCAGTTTATGGAAATCGGTGTGTTTGTTCGTCTGCATTACATGTATATTTTACTTCTTATGTGCAAAGCGGTCACGAAGATTAAAGGGGTGCAATTAATGTTGTTTCAGAAACCACACCAAACGAGAACATTCATCATTTATAGACAGACAATTTGTGATTAAATTACAATCCATTTGGATTTTTACAGAATAATTTTCATACTAAATCGTATAATCAAAGCTTTTTGTGATGTCCGAAAATAATTCCTTGGAGGCTATGTTCAAATTAATAGAACAGTCGATGTCATTTATACTTAAGTTACCTGGAAATTATGCATTAAAAAAGAACTTAACAATCCACTGCCCAGTATTCTGTCGATTACGTTTTTTTGTGTAATCTTATCTTATGAGAAAATTTACATTATCCTGCAAAATATAATTATCAAGATTTTCTTTTGAGTTTTTTGGATGTATATTTGTTAAGCAACAGTTAATATGAAAGATCATTCGGGTAAACTCTGCGATTTACTTGAAGTCTTTCTTCCGAAGGTTGCCGAAGATCACCGGAAAGATACGATTGATATAAGTATACATTAGCATATGTATCGTTTCACATATCTCTCGGCACCCCATCACTGATATCTGACTGTCAGACAAGTCTCAGTCTCCTAGCATCGCAAATTAACACGTTATATAAACACAATTTCCATACTGTAAACACTCCAACACGGCCGTCGGATGTAGATAAATGAAACGCAACAAAAACCGCCAATGAAAAATGAGAACTGGTAGACCTCGTAACCTTCAAACATGGTTCGATATGTTACAGCGGAATGTTTTGTTTAGTTTTTAGTAAATTTTCGATCAAGACTGGAATTTGATGGCTGGATGGTATTTAGAAAATTATGCAAGGTTGTGGCCAGATGTCATGGTGGGTAATGACGGCGGGATTTTGTCGCTGCACGTGCGATAAATACAACACGGATTTGGGTTGAAGAGGTCACGTGAACTAAAAGTATGATATTTCGATATGACATAAAGCTGTTTTAAAAATATTATGACATTTTGCTGAAAAACAATGATGTAGGGGCAATATTAGTACAACTTATCTTTTTCAAATGTTGTTTTGAAGTCACTCATTCAAAAAAGTGTTGGAGAATTAAAAACAAAAAAAACTTTTGCCAGTACTCGAAATTTGTAATCATAAGCGTATTCTCTAATTTTTCACTACTATAACATCAGATAATTATATACATTTATTAAATTGGACTTGCTATCATAGTAAAATGTTTGCTTCGCGCCCCTGTCTGACCTTTTCAACTTTAACCGTTTATTATTAAAGGTACATGATCAATTAATTACTACAAAGGGTTAGATTATCAAAAAAGATGTCTTTCCGGCGAAGCTGGCCGTTATTTCCATACAAATCAATCCTAAAATTGTTTTTGAAATCAGGAGTAACGTACATCATAAGCGCAGACTTCTTCAATGAGATTTATAAATGCATTAAAGATAAGTTACACTTTCTAACAACACTTTCTCGTGAGGAGGCGACATGAGTGAAAATATACGACAACAGTGTTATAAAGTACACAGAACACAGTTCTGTCATTATTCTATCAGTAAATTCACTATCCAATCCGAAAAAATTCCAAGTGATCACGGGACTTTAATAGTCCTTTCCCGGAAAATAGACTATTAACTGATATCACGAAATTTAGCTGACATTTTACCGCAAAAATTGCAAAAAGGGTCTATGTCCCAAAAGCTACGGAAATATTAGGAATAACGCACAAACAATTGAATGAATACAGACAGTTCGCGATAAAATTAATATCAAGACACAGGCCCCCGTATCTCCCGCCTACCAGCTACTGTGGCTAAAGATACTTTATCTAAATTTATGTGCCATTGTTCATTATTTCGAAGACTCGTGACACGAAATCTAGATATGTGTGGGAAATAATGATTACATACATAATAAAGTCGACATCATGATTCGCATGCAAACTTTTGGTCATTATTGTTACAATCATAAGAAATCCGAAATTATGACTTGATCGCAAACTAATGTAGATCATAATTACAAAAATAATGATTCGATGAAAAATATGGTAAATAAAAAACACAGACAAATAATAGATACCGTCTTTATTTTACGAGACTGCACATTTGGATGACCGGCCTCAAAAAAACGTGATAATATCAATCGCAAAGTACACTGTAAAAATACGGTCAAAGAACTGGCAGCTGGCTTCCAGTTCTCTCACCGTAATTTTTTTTAATGGCAATGTGAAAAACCCGTAACATTTACGGTACTATACCGTATATCATTACAGTACAAAAACATGCAGCTGGGCCAAGTCCTTATAGAACATGCACTCTCCAGTTGGTAAACTAAAATCCAGGTACACAAGAACCTTTGTGCGAAGTTTAGTGACTCTATGTCAATTACATAAGGCCAAGTGGTGCCAAATATCACACCACGTGCCTCCGAATGAAATTCCTGAGTATCCCATAATCCTTTCTTTTTACGGGATTACTCCGTAATCCATATTTAGGACGTAAAAACGCCGTACGGGACTCGTACCGTCAGTATTTAATGTCGAATGACCGTAAAAGTAACGGTAATTTTTTACAGTGTATTTTGTATTTTAGGTCAAAGTTATCATCCCTTCGATCCTATTACAGTAAATTTGGATGTACCTGGGTCTGGTGTATTATGAGTACACATTGTAATATACGGACGCTGAATAGAAATCGCGATAATTTACCTATTTTTAAAAAGACAAAAAGACAAAAGTATTTGTCTTTGATCTTTTTTATCTTTGTAAGTTCTAAATTATAATATAAAAGAAACGTGTATTAGAACTACATTTAAAACATTGAAAGACATTAATTAAAATATATATACATATTATAAAATATTTATATATAGTAAAGTTACATATCAAATCTTATGTTGTGAGGGGGAGGGGGGGGGGGTGAACGTTAACTAAATTATCAACATTTTTTGGGGTTGATCGATATAACTAATAAAACTAACACGTTTAGTGGCACTTTCCTACCGTCCACTAATTGACTCTTTACGATCCATTAACGGCTTGGCTTATCATGACATTGCGGGAATACGTCCGCCGTCAGCCATGTTTTATGGATCTTTAACAGATATATGTGCGATTCTACAACTGTTAACCTTAATTATTCCCTACTTTATGGCAAATGCATGGCGTATTTTTGACAGAAACAAATTGCTGGCATAAAAATGTGAAATATAACTTAGATTAAGATGTTATCAAATTGATATATTAAAATGTTACGCCACTGATTTGGGGGAACACCTTTCGTGTCGGGAAAGTTAGCCTGAATAGAGAGAAATTTAAAACATAACAGCAACAAGACTACATGTATATCCCCGCATAAATATTTATCATATTTCATATTTAAACGTGAGTTATGTATTTAGAAATAAATATACTTTTGTTACGCTGAAAAAGGATTATTTCGCCGAGACACTGGAACTAATGCAGTGCGCATGACAGCTTCGGGTAAAGCAGGGACGACAACTCACTGTCTCTGGATAGAATCGCGGCACTGATGAAGCTTACAATGCATGCCCGTATATTCTGCCACCAACCTCCGGATCAACTTGCATTATGGTCAAATAAGCTTATCCTCTACAACACAGAACAGAATCTACCCACATAATATATTTGAAAAGATTGCTGTTCATTTTGAAAATTGAAGTGTGGTGCAAATTCATCACATCAGTAACTTCCCTTTACAATATCAAATATATTTTGAGAGCGGCGCCCACCCGAGGATTTTGAGGGTGGAGATATGATCTATCGGTGCAAATTTGTCTAAATGAAGGAGATGATTTTTATTATGTGATCATGATAATAAAACCTGTGGACTAGCGGAGAAATGAAGATGCTACAGTATTAAAATGGTGTCTTTGATAAGTGCACACAACTCTGGACTATACAGTCCATTATTACTAATTACCCAATTTTCTCTTGGTACATATGTGGTCAACTTGTTAAGAAATCATTTTTAACGGTTGTTACTGTTCAAGAACTTAAAACAAACTTCCCGAGTATACACAAGCTTAAATACAAAAGGCTATGGCATTACTATAGAAATACTGATCGCGTCCAGGTTTAGATAACAGCGCAAACAAAGTAATTGTGGACGACCGGCACACGGAGTTGGATGCTAGGCATCATAAGCTTAGGTAAGTTTACCAACAACATATAAAGCCACAATTTATTCAAGGTATATACACACATTCAATAAAGTTTTCGATGCAACAATAGAAGTAAGGGGTCCGATGATGATACCACATTTGAATAAACCTGGCGCTGTAGCTTTTGATTGAAAACAAGACAATTTTTTTAAGGTAGATTCACAAAAATAGGATGGGTAGAGCTACCAGAGCCGCATTCTTAATTCATTTCGCCTTAAATATAATGCAATCTTAGAAAATCTGTAGAGATTTGCAAAACCTCTGTACCTCAGGGTGTGTCTAGAGGATGGACAATTTTTTTTCACAAAAGTACTGTTATACCGACATTCAGTTTCTTGAACGTTTCGTGCTTTTTTTAACACAGACACACATTTGAAAATAAAGAGGAGAGAAAAGTCAGTATTTTCAAGAGCATCGCTCAAACCAGGGTCCGTATGTAATCGACGGACCCTGCTAAAACGATCACGTTAAAAACAAAGTCTACATACATTATAGCCTAATAATGCTTATTACTACGTGTAAAGCTTTCAATGGCAATGAAATAATCGAAAAATATTTTATTGTTTTTAGTTGTTTTTTTTATAGAAATTATTTTCGAAAACCAGATAAAAATTACCGAAATACTATTGCAAAGTGATCGTCAAAACCAGAAATAACAGCGCATCTCTTGACATTTACCAGACTACCAATCAAGGTGATTAAATTGATCATGTGACACCTGCTGGTCAGCACCACGTGCTACCTTGGTAACCGTTATATCGTCATGTGATGACGTACAATTGATAAAATGGCGGCATTTGATTACCATCGAGTAAACAAAATGTCAGAATGATTTTTATACAAACTGCACACGGTGTCATGGGATCAAATTAATTTCATTATGACCTGATTTGTGTCACTAATATTAGGATAGAAGACTTTGTGTCTATATTAAATGGTATATGACACGGCAGGTGACATCCCGGGAGAGAAATCCATTTCTGTATCAAATCATCAATAAATTCGATTTCCCAGCGCAGAAAGATGTTCCTTTGAAGAAATACTTCAAAACCTCGGGCATCGCTTAAATCAGAAACGAATAGAATAAAAACAACAAATAGTGAACGACATTTTTTTGTTTGTTTTATTACATCTACATGAAACTAAAAATTAAAACTAAACAAGGAGAAACTATTCAACTATGATAAAAAAGTAACTATCTATTTCCCATACAAAACAAAAGCCAACACGTTCTTTCCCTTAAATTACAAGTTACATATCATTATCGAGAACTCATATCAAAACCAGCAAAGTTGCAGATTTCAACGAGTTGCTTGATTATTTTTTCTATCAAGAAACGGAGGAAAGCAAACTGGGTGTGTTGACGAGCCGTGTCGGCACTTCTTTGATCATATTTTTTTATATATCTAATTATCAGATTTTCGTATTCATTATTGAAAAACGATTTGGAGAAAGGTCAATCAATTGATACCTTATGCCAGTACAAGAAAAGAAATTTGAGGAATGAGTTTATTGATTAACATCACACTTTGCTGTCCGTTCTTTTGTCTATAGTTTAAGGGAATTAATAACATAGACATCAATAACAATTATTCCAGTAACAATTACGAGTATAAATATGACATTTGTGGTCATGATGATTGGAGTAATTTTACTTCTGTGGAAATTACAGTTATAGTTTTGACAATTACAAAAATGACAATTATATTAGTAATGTAGTAATTACAGTAAAAGTAATGACACTTATAGCAATGATGTAATAATTCAACAGTAATCCAGCTAGCACAAAATAGAAGGGTGCAGCACCCTGCTCCTGTTCTTGTACACCCTGCTGTTTTCTCTGGCACCCTGCTATGCCCTTTTTGACAGGACCTTTGCATTTAATGTTAATGAGAATATTTCTTTTGGATTTAGAATAAACAAAATAAACATGGTTCCTTTTCATTACGACAGCAATAGTTTAATAGGAGTTGAGAAATGCCAAGACGTCTGTAAATCTGCATTAGAAATGTTAATTTAATTCGGATATATAGAGCATCTGAACATGCCCAATTTATCACAGTTTTGCGAGCTCTCAAGTGCCCGATTTCCAACAACACCCTACCGTTTTTAAATCCTAGCTGGAACACTGTAAAATTATGTCGTATTCAAATTGCACTAACGAATATTTTAGTGATTAGGTTATATTTAAAGTCCCAGGATCTTTTTGAATTTACTGATATTGAAAAAATAAAAATATTGATAGGATAATGAAGGAATCATGTTGTATTCACTCTCAAACAATGTTGACAAATTCATTTCTTTTGTATTCAAGTCACTTTTTCACAGAAAAGAGTTGCCAGGAAGCCTTTTCTAGTTTTTGTAATATCATTGAAAAAAACTGCTCTATATTTCTAACATGTACATCGATTATAAAAGTAAAGTTATAAATGTTTTGGTAAAATAAAGGCCATTTCCGCCGGTAAGACATCTTTCTTTGGTAAAATAAGAGCTACTTATAAATGTGGTCCTGGGACTTTAAAATGATAGTAATAATAATTTTAATAATGACAATTTCAGTTTTTACAGCTGCAGTATTTTTTTATTGTTTATAGTCCCGGCTAACCGTGGGATTTTTCCCCTGGTGAACTCGCCAAGACCTCAGTATGTTCTATTCGAAGAAAATGACATATTATTCACTAGCCCATACTTGCACTCTCTTTCTTTGTATTTAAAAAAACCAAATTGCTGAACATGTTTCGTATCATGATCTACAGCATAATAATACTCTATATAATACAATGTATAATTGGATTCCAAAACAACCCTCCACCATATGTAGTGATAATACATGTAGTTATTACGTGATTACAATTTCAGTTTTAAGCAATAATAGTAATGGCAATTGTAAAAAAAAATAAAAAATAAAAAAAATAAAAAATTGTAGAAACTAATATCTGGTTATTACAGTTACTGTTGCCGACTGTCATAAACAGTAAAATTATCTCAACTTAAACTTATTGTTTAAGAATTAATAAATGTGTCCCTGTATTTTATCGTTTAATAAAATACAGTAAGGAATTCGGAGGCGTAGTAATTAATTTTCGCATCCGAATGAGTGACTGTATTTTATTAAACGATAAAATACAGAGATGCGTTTATTATTTCGATTCTAACACGAAATAGTTTTTAAAAATACTACGAACTATGTTCGACGCGTAGCAACATTCCATAGTAACTCACAAGCACGGGATGCGATATTTACCCCACGTTTTGCCCGAGGGAAATGTGATCTGTATTTTATCGTAAAAAATGTATATAGCTTCTTTCCCTCTATATATATATACGAAAAGTTGCGGATCGTGTTAGAATTATTATTATTCTCTTTATGTCCACTTTGCAGTGATTTTTAACAAATCAAGTGATATATAGTTATTTACAAAATTGCATACATATTATGACAAAATATATATTTGTACAGATCAAGAGATACATAATTGATTACAAAAAAATACGTAAATATATCAAAGAAAAAAAAAGGTCACATTTGTACAAACCAATGGTTATTGTACATTGGGAGCAATATTAATTTCAAAATATTATCACCATATCCTCCAGTTAACAAACTTAACAAAATGTGATAAGTATGTTATTTAGAGTGAATTGTGATGTGGTTCTAACAAATGCAAGACACTAAGATGATTTCAAAACTTGATCGAAAGTTAAATTCAAGTCTAAATAATAGTGTTAGTAGAGCCTGCTATGTATAATCATAGTACACATTTGACAAGGAACAGTGAACAGTGTCAAATAGCTCAATAGCTTTGCATGATATATTTGTTATTGTATTGACAACCTTTCTTATACAATTTCTAAATTCTAAATAGCTAAATGTTGTACAGGAAACAAAATGAAGTCATTTAAAGTAGAACAGCAAACGAAACAATGAATGTTTTATATGATTCTTTTACAAACATGCACCAAAATATTAGTATACAATAATGTATAATAAATGTATGTTATGATATAACATGATATTTGTAGAAGTATGATGCTATGTTGTGTTGTGTTATTGAAAGGCTCAAACACCCTTCCTTCAAGCCACGTTTCAAATTCAGAACTAGGCTCGTTCTCACTGAAAATCACTGAGTTTTTTTTCTGAGCATTTTTCCAAGACAAAAAAAGTTAACAGCAATTTCAGCATCTAATTACTGACTAGGTCTCGTGTAATTAAAATTTGATTGAATTTCAAGTGAGGTTAATGTGAGAAATGATGTACATACAGCCAGAGTGTGAAAAAATGTTAAATTCTCACAAGAACGTACGTTTGCATGAAAGGAATATACATACAAAATATATGCAACACCGGGCACGTTGCTGAAACATAGCATCTCACAGCGGCATCTATTATGATTAATATTTTTCGTTACGACAAGTGCTTTTTGAAGGAAATGGGCCGTTTATTAAGCTGTGATCGCGCTTGTAAAATGCTATCAAATTTTCCAAAAACCTTTGTAAACAAATAGCGTAAAACTGTTAAAGTCATACTTGCGAGCCAAGGTTCATTTATAAGCAATCGGCTGTGCATACGTTGTGAAAGTGATGATATATTTACGTTAGAAAAACAACAAGAATGGTGGCAAAGAGATATTGCTGGCTATTTAGAAGCCGCTAATTGTTGCAATTAAGCTTCCGTCTCTATCATCACGCCAGATGGCGCTTCAATTTCAGCAGACGACAGAGAACACGAGCGTAAGAACTCACCTATTGCAAGAACATAGTTCCGTGCATGAGTACAAGTGCAACATATTTGTACGAACAAAATGATCTTAATTCTTGAAGCCATTGGGTCGAGTTATAAGATGATAGGTAAATACTCTTTAATACAAGGAGTAAATTTATAACGAATAAGTGATAATTAACGCGACCGTGCCACTATTTACATGTAAATATATTTGTCGGTCGCTTATTAAATAAACTTTTTTGCATATTCATTGCAAAATACTAAAAATGGTGTGCACATTAGCCATTTATACACGTGTCTTCAACATTCAGCCAACGCATGCTTCACAAATGACCTTAACACGTGTGTTGGACCCCTAAATGTAAAGCCGCCTTGATGCAGTGGTAGCGCGTTCGCCTTAGAATCGGAAGGTCCCGGGTCCGATCGCCACCAGTGCCCAAGTAGTGGTAGTGTACTAAGATACAGATAATTCCCTCTCTTCAAGGCCGAGGAGGGAGACTCGAGTTAGATTAATGTAAGTTGTAAGAACTTGTTTCGCAATAAATTAAATTTAGTAAATAAATAAGTACAAAATGTATTAAAAATGTGAGAATGGTCAAAAATATGAAATAATTTTACCATATAACTATGTAAAAAACTTTACATATGGGGTAAAATTGTTTAATATTTTGACCATTTTCACATTAGGTGGTCCTACACACGTGTCTGCGTAAAACTGTTACATTTAACATAAAAAAGACAACTACATATATTTGTAATATATCAGCCAATAAAATTCAGCTGCTTAAGACAGATGGTTGTTTAACAGAAGTGACCATTAACACAAGGTCAACTGTACACAAAAAGATTATTTAATAGCAGTTTTGTATTTTTTTGCTAACAATTTTTTCAACTTATATTTTGGTGGTCGTTGCTCACAAATGAAGCTGATGGTCGTACGTGATGTCGGTTGGTTTAATAAAAGCCATTTTGACCTTTTATTTCATTTTCGTTCTTCTTTTCGAAGGTTACGTACGTTTTTTTTCTTTGAAAATTACTCTTAATCGCTGAAAAACACTGTTGCGGTAAAAATAAACGTTCAATAAATTGTTCTGGGTTACCAACATTTGTTAAACAAGTACAAATGCGCTTAGTAAACGAGTTCGTGATAATGTGTTTCCGCGGAACGGGTTAAAAATATTTCTTTTTCTTCGTTTTACAGAACTAAAAATAGTTCCAGATTAGTCCATGTATAAATGCTCTTATTGTATTCGATTGTCTATAAACAGTTCAGTTTCAAAATTGATCAATCAAAACATGTAAGATTAGTGTCAAATAAATGAAGTTTTGAAGTTTAATTTTCATCTTTTTTATTTCCGACAGCAAGTACATGTAGGTGCTGCGTAATCCAAACTACTTACGACCACAGCAATAGAACCTCACATTATTCAATGCAGTGTCGTCTCCCTTGCCTTGCGGTTTTTGTACTTTCGTTTTTATACCACAGATGGAAGTCCCCACAGGACAACGTTCGCTATCGTGCCACTCCCTTCCCCACGGTTGGCCATGTCCTGGTGGTATTTCTAGCTGAATTTCGTTCCTAGTTTGATTGATGTCTTGGCATTTGAATGTAACAAAGGCTGCAGCGATGCTGTTCCAGTCATGCTGTCAAATACACAAATACACAAATACACA
>JAUMHA010077197.1:2598-18658 GCA_032359765.1 Saxidomus gigantea
GCTAGGATAGAACATCTGCGTCCAACTGAGGCTAAAGATCGAACAGTTGCTTCCAACTGGGGTTAAAAATAGAGCACATACCTCCAACTGAGGCTTTAAATGGAACAGCTGCCTCCAACTGAGGCAAAAAATAAAACAGCTGCCTCCAACTTAGGCTAAAAATAGAACATCAGTTCTGCCTCCCACTGAGGCTAGGATAGAACATCTGCGTCCAACTGAGGCTAAAGATCGAACAGTTGCTTCCAACTGGGGTTAAAAATAGAGCACGTACCTCCAACTGAGGCTTTAAATAGAACAGCTGCATCCAACTGAGGCAAAAAATAGAGCAGCTGCCTACACATGGAATAGCTGCTTACAACTAGAAAATGAATGAAAACTGAGAATTAAAATTAGAAAATAATATACGAAATAGATGCCTTACTGAAAGTTAAAAGTAGAAAATAACACATGAAATAGCTGCCTTAAAAATATGCAAAATTGCAAAGAATTTTTTCAGTACACTACAATCCATGAGATGTAGAATTGAAATTCAAATTACAATCCAAATATATCTTTATCTTAGGATCAATGTAGGGATATTTATGCTCTGGTGGAATGACGAAGCATTTCCCTAGTATATAAGGAAATAACCTTTCTTTCTAAGATGTTTGCAGGCTATTATATGTTTTACATATGCGACTGTAAAACATGATCAAATTATTAATTTCAACTTGTTTAATCATAATTAAATACTCATTTGACAATCTATGCGGACAAAAAAGTTGAAACTTTTTTATTTGAATTATTGATATGCACTTAAAATTTTATTGACGTTAGCGATTTTAAATATGCAAAACTTTAACGTACTGTATGTTTACTCGGAGAACAAATAATAGCGGGGGCTTTGTAGCAAATTATGAACACACAGATAACTGTGCCGCAGGATTAGTAGCTATTTAACATACTCAATTGATAGTATTACCCGTTTAAACCCAGTGTTCAGTTTTTCAACAATGGTGTCGACGGACATTATTTTCTTCAGTGTGACCCTGCATTAAAGATCCTAATAGTTTATTATTTACATAAAGAATTTATGTATATTTATACTTCATGCAGGAAAAATTATGGATTACTTTTTGTGCCTTGTGAACAGTATTTTCATTTATATTTTGTATGCCATCTTTCGGAGAATATTTAATTATAGTGATAATTAATGCAGTGTAATGTATCAGTGAGTTAAAACTGATCTGTATCAAAGTTCACAATTAAAATGTAAACTAGACTAATTTAAATATGCACTTGATGGATTATTCTATAATTAATTTATTAATTTAATTGATTAATTAACTTAACACAATTAAGTTAAATTATTATGCTGTGGAATATATTGCAATATAAATGCTGAGCAGCAAATTCAAAGTGATCCTGGGACTTTAAAATATTTATCCAAATGTGTACAGTTTTTAGTGAAATAAATTGAATGAATTTAAGTCTTCTTTTGAAGTTAGATACCTTACTCTGATATTATTATGCTTAAAGCTGTCAGTTTGCATAACATGGAGGGGGTGGCAATAATTGTTTTTGAATTGTTTAAGAATGTTTTCGCACAGACTAGATAGATTGTTAAAATAGTTAAATTCAGTCTTTATGATAAAGATCAATGAAGTTTTGGCATGAAGTTACATTCTTCAGAGGTTTTGCCATTCTTTATGTTTTGATAAATCACTGTAGATTTCCATTTCTTATATCACGAGTTTGATGCATACAAATTTTCAAAGTTTCAAGGAAGATGGAATGGATAAGCTCAAAAAAAGAAGAAGAAAAAAAAAAGATAATGTCTGTCAAAGTTAATGAAAAGAAATAAACAAATTTTGAAATTAAATTTTAAGAGAAAAAGAAAGCATAGAACAAGTTAGAGTGTTGATCATTTAATATGCTGATAAGAAAACATGAAATGAAAAAACATAGACAATTGGGCTTTACGTTGTGCAGATATTTTGAATTAAAAAACAATGTGAGGGTTAACCGCAAAACTGTCCTTTGTTTTATATAAGTTACAACAGTTATGCAACCTGTTTAATATAATTTATTTTAAGGTAAATCTATTATGTTTACTTCCAATAGCCCTGTTGATTCTTGCAGACTGCTCTGAAATTCTGTCAATATATTATACTATCATGTAAAGATACAAAATGTATTGGTTAAATGTAAAAAACATCATTGTGCAAAACATTGTAAATATTAGTACATTGCTGACTATGTCTTCCATAAATTGGACTATACATAATAATTTTTAAGTTCTTTACTTAAAACAATGGTATATGATTGTATTGTATTTGAAACACTGCCATATTTATGCAATGTGTTATCATTTTAAATCAACCCTTGCGGCGGAATTCAGTTTGTAAGTTATTATATGAACGTTACTTACATTACAAGAAGGGGAAGGGAGGTCACTCCTGTTAGCTTGTTTACAAAGTTAAGAAGAGAGTTAAGTAATCTTTAAGAGCCACAAAAAGATCAGGCTTCAATCTGTGAAAAAAAGGAGAAAATATTAAGAGAATTTCACATAACTTGGGCGGATTTCATTTATTGTTTGCCTCTTTATTTTACATATTTAACAAGAGTAGATACATTATAACAGTTCAACAAACACTCAAAATGCCACACAGTTTATATTGATAACTACTTAAACATAATTTATATATGTCTGAACATTCCACTGAACGTCTTTGGAGTGGGAGTTTTTCGGGCAGGAAAGTCTTTTGGTCTAGATAGAAACATGTTTATAATATATTTTTTAGCTGTTTTAATGCTTTCATAATTACTGTAAAAAGAGAAATATTTGCAATTATTTAGATTTCACCCAAAACTAATTAAAATTATTAATATACAATTGCTATGAAATACAAAGAAAATTTTAATATTCAATACTGTATAGTATAAACTTGAAATTTTCAATAGAATTGGGGAATTTTGAATATTTATTGTTGCAAAAATTTAGTATTTTGTTTTTGTTTTGTAATGTCTCTCGCAGTAAATTCTGGCCAAGTGGTTAGAGTTGCTTAACTATAAAAAATGAAATCATTGTAACCTCTTATAGATTTGAGGGACATGGGTTCGAGCTCTGCTATCGATCGTGTCTCTTTTTTTTTGGAGAAAGTCTGACAGTTTCTTACGGAGGATAGGAGTCTAGTACTGGTTCTGCCCGCCTATAAAAATTACCAGAATATGGTTGGGGTTAAATTCATACAACTATACAACAGAATTACTATCATACATTTATTGGCATCTTCCTGTTACATGTCCTCGGATGAATAAAATATAATACTGTTAACGATTGTAACTCTCTTTCCGTTTCATTTGGGAATTGATAAATATTTTATTGTCTAATTTTCATTTAATTTTCATAATTTGCCAGATCATAAATTATAATGTTATGCACTTTTAACCACAGAATATATTTGCATTATAACCTCACATTACATTATATACATTCGGCACAGTAGTTCATAGGCTGGCATCAGTCGTTAGAGCCCTCATGTCTTTTCTGAACATTTTACAACATCTCCACAATTTCTCCTTCCCTTGACTCTAATGAGAGTTGAGATGAGCTTTGATTCAGACAAATTTTTGATAGAGATAATTTCTTAAAAGAGAAAAAGGCTTCAAGAAAAAAAAGGCCTATCAATCTCTACACAGACTTTTATATGTCTAAGTAGTTCATTGAATTGTTTTATTGTATCATGATGAAATTGGGTGGCGAGGAAGGACGTGTTTGTGTGACATAGACAACTGTTTAACGATTTCTGTTTAGTACATTAATAATTATCGTCTTCAGAAATGATCAAAGTACAAAATTTTCTCTTTGTTGACCGATATATATATCCAAACATTGTTTTTCCTATACATTTAAGTATACAAGTGCCCCATACCTGCTGGATTAATAGGTTTTTTTCTGTACAGAACAATCGGTGAACAATTACAGTTCCTTGAAATCTGTCAGATTTGTATATATACACAGATTTCTGGTCAAGATACGTTGCTATGGTTACAATGGTAAATGTATATAAAAATATCATGGAAATAAGAATAAATGTATATAATGTTTATCTATTCATCTGCCTAAAGAATTACTGACAAATAACCTTTTTGTGCTAATGGAAACAAACCAACATGCAAAGTTGTAATACCTGTTGTGAAGTAATATATGTTAGTGAACTATCCATTTATCTTATTACCTTTATTGTGCCAATATTCATACGTGAGACTGCTAAATCATTTGACGGAACTATTTTCATATATAATTAGTACTTAACTAAAAAAAGATCCTTCATGTTTTACGTAGGATTTTATCATAAAATTTACATAAAATGCATCGCTGTTTTGTAAGAAATCACATAAAATCGACATTAAAGACTGAGCGAGGAATTTCTATGTAAAACTGTCATTTTACCTTTAAAGTGGGTACGGCAAAAAAGCAAAAGAGCTAAGGTTACGATTTTTTTTACTGAACTTGGTAATATAAAATGTCAGTACATAAAACGAAAAGTTTTAGGTTACAAGGTATCAAAAATAGATTTAACGGCTAGAAAGTTTCTAATTGAACGTTGATGTCAATTTTTGTAGTCGTTAACAAAACAGGGATTATGTAATCTTGTGGATGCATTCACAAGGTGTTGGGATTTTTTACCTTTAAAGGCATGGTGTTAATTACAGAATTAAAATGAAGGTTTCATTAAGCAAAGACACCTTGAATGTGACAAGTTACATAGCCACAAAAACGGAAGGTGTGTAGTCAATGCATTTAATGAGAATCTAGTGGGAATTCATGGAAACGAAACAATGGCGATATCAGCTGTGGATTTATTGAAGCTCCTGTGGAATTATTCCTTTGGATTAATACTTGCTTACTTTGTCGGCATATTTGGAACAATCAGGTAAACATTTTGTCATTACTTCAAAGGTAAAATATGTGTGCAACAAATCAAAACAGATACAAGAAGTTATATTTGGTTCACTAGAACTGAGATGTATACTTGGGAAGAGGATAACTGACTGATAACCAGGTACAGCACGGTCTATCCAAAACATCTTCATTTTAGTCACTGGAACCCTTCTTCATACTAAGTATGTGCAAGAAGTTAAAATACATTGAAATGTTAAAACAAGAAGTTAAAATACACGAACTGCATGTGAAAACTTAAACTGATGCTAAATCAGAAAACTGGTGTTCTTTTTACCACCTTGTCTGTTAGTGCTCGAGCAAATATCAGACTGTACTTTGATATCAAGGAATTAAGCCTATAGTGCCCAGTGATCATCAGCTTAATTATCTGCCACTTAACAGATTGTGCCTTCAGTCCCTAAGTTAGACTACAATGTACTCCCCAGAAACAACATTAAGTGACCCATATGATGTTTCAAGGACATTGTGCAACACATAGCTGAAATCCTACTGTCAGTTTTTTTTTTTTCATGAATGAACAAGTAGCTGCTGGGAAATTCTACAAGAGAATTCATCAGGAGTGATTCATGATGAAAATGTGAAGGTTGATTTTCAGTTCTGGTATTGCCTTCAAAACAATCACATGTTGGCAGAGTTTCGGAGAAAACTTCTGCCATCTTTCGTGTAATACAGAAAAGTGGGAAACAGAGAGAGAGTTATATAAACAATTCTTTTCTGCAATATGGTTTTTGTCTTGCATTATATAGATAGCTTTTATCATGAGATTATTTGAGAGAGAAAGTCTGTAAGTGCGTAGTTAGGCGATATTGCTAGGAGTTACGCAGTTAGGCTATAATGCTGAAGAATTACGTAGGTACAGATAATGAAATTGGCAAGTAAATGACTGACAAGAAAATATTGATACACAAATATGCAGCATGTTGATATTTTGGTGCAGATATATATAGCAAGAGATTATGGTGCACTTGCATGAAACTCTTGATGCAGCCAGAGTTAGTGCAAGAATGCGATAGATCTGGTCTGAATGGAAGTGTTTCTGCAATAACTTCAGTTAGGGGTTTACAGATTGCATTTTCTTGACATGATGAGGGATTTTAAGTGTGTTTAAGCAGTAACTTAAATCCATTCAAGGAAATAAGGCTGTTTTTAGGTGATGGAAAGTTCAGTGTTACATGTTGTAATTACTGTGTTATTGAAATCAGAAATTAGATATTACATGGAGAGACACTGAAATTTTACAGTAATAAATTTCAAGGTCATATTTGAAAGGGTCTTTATAAAATGTATGTTTGCATCGTAGCATATTGATATTACAGCTTGAGAATGCAACTAAATGCAATTTCCCACATAAATCAAACTGGCGAATAAAGCCCTTTATAATGAAACATTCTGTTAAAAAACCCATCATTATTGATAAAAATATCACATTATCTTGAGTTCTCTCCCTTTGATTCTAGATTGTTTCAATTGTCTCCCTGTAATCTTTTACTCATGTTCATTAAACTAAAAAATGTTTAAATTTGGAAAAATGTGATGAAACATTTTGACAAAAACACGTTTAATTATAAATATAGATATCACAATATCTTGATTACTCTCCCTTTCAGTTTAGATTGTTTTGAATTATCTCCCTTTAGTCATTTACTCATCACATTGTTTTCCATGTTCATCATACTATACAGCATTTAAATTTTGGAAAAAAAACCTTCGGTATGAATAAATATACACATCAGTAAAAATCAGATAAAAGTCTTATAATATCATAAAAATATAATTATTTCCTGTTATTAAGTTTGCAGGTGGGTTATAATGCTCAACTTGTATAATGTGTAGAAGAAGTAGTTGAATTTGAAATAGGCAAACAATGTAATCTCTACTAAGGTTTGGGTTTAAGATGAACCTCAGCAGACTGAGTCCACAGTAGTCTATAGCTGAGTCGACGGTAGATAGTGGCTGAGTCTACAGTACACTGTGGCTGAGTGTGTGGTAGACTATAGCTGAGTCCACAGTAGACTGCGGAGGAGTTCATTGTACACTGTGGCTGAGTCAATGGTAGACTGTGGCTGAGTCCACGGTAGACTGGCATTAAATCCTTTTACACTAAAGATACCTCTATATCGTGATTTTGCTCAATTATTTCTTATAAAATCACTCTCTTTACCTCCAAAAATATAATGTAGATGATCGAGCTCTTTTAGAAAAAGGGACTGAAATATATTTATTGGCATTTTGATGAGATATATTAACTTATGGCGAAGCTTAGAGTTCATCGATGGTATATCCATTCCAGACATGTCAATATGCTCAAAAAGTATTCCGTTAAATTAGATAAAACAACTTTTAGAGTCGTTGGTCTTTCTTTAGAAGTTGTGAAAATCAACAAGAAATTTTGCTGAGCACTTCAAGTACCAAGGCAATTATTGGTTTTGTTATATATTAACTGAAAATGTCAAAAAAAACACCGACTAACCATGTTTTTATTTAAGATTAATGCTTATAATGATCAGTTAAACAGACAAGCGCAAATGTAATTTCCGCATAAAAACATTTTGGCTACGTAATTAACAGAATGTTAAAAGGTGTTAAGTAAAAGAGTTAACTTGTATCAGTTACAATCTTGTTGCATTATGGGGGATTAAGACGAGTTTAGAATGTGAAGAATACGGGTGGTTTTTATGTTCGTATGTACTAAAAGTATTCAAGCAGTTACTTTCAGTTTATTTGGATTACAGAGGTTTTAAAATCCTTTTAAGCGAAAATTTTGGTTTTGTTACCAAGATCTTAGTGTATGTGTGAAAGTTAAAAGATTTTCTTTCAAAGATATTTATTTATTTGTTAAATTTGGATTAAAGGGATGCTTTTAATTTGCAAAGTAAGAAATCTTAATCAATTTTCTTTTAAGTTTTGAGTGATGATAGTAATTTACAAGTCGGCTTTAAAAGCTCTTCAGAGCTTGTGTTTTTGTGTAACTCTGTACCAATGTTGTTTTTTTCAACCCCACTTTATAAATAAATATGACTATGACTTTACTTGATGAACATTTAAGTGAAAATAACATCTTTGTTTTTTCTGCACATCTTTCTACTGAAAATAGATAAAAAACTAATTGTTGCTCAAATATGAAGTTTCGTCTCCCACATAACTCCCCAAAGCATCGACCAGGCTCATCAGAATGAGGCTTAGGCTAAAATACAAAATACTTAAAAATAAAATTGGTTTTAATCAGCATAATTCGGCAAAAAAAAGGAATTTTATCAATTTTCACTAATTCCACAAACTGAGTTCACAGGCTGGGAAATACACCATGCAAGCTAGCTTATTTATATTTAAAAGCTCACAGAAGCTTTTGGCTCAGGCTGAGCTTAGATTGTGTCAACGGTACATTTATCCTGCAACCATCAAAGTTAAATTCTTGACTGAAACCTAAAAAATAACTAACTTCCTCTGGGGGCGTTGGTCATATGGGAAACCGGTATCAACATCAAAGCCCTAATAAATGGTATGATACAAGATAATTTTATTAACACAGTCTGATCTATACTGAGAAGAGTGATCAAGGTCCACTTTAACCCTCTTGCTGATAGGAGTTACCTCCCTTGAACATGTGAAGCGCAATATACTCTTAGAAAATGTGTATGCATGTGTATTCATAAGAAAGAATGAATTAATAATATCATGTCCTGGTGGAAGAAAATTGCATTGTGCATTTAAAGTTAATGAAAACTATACATGACTGATGTATCATTGCCCTTTTTGAGTGAATTCAATGTGGAAATTGTTAGTTATATGGAAAGTTTCAGTTATTTTGATGACTGACTCTTAAAGGTAGGTACTTATTAAACAGTCTCTAGCATGGGGGTGGGGGTGGGGGGAAGGGGCAGTGAAACTGTAGGTGGTGTCCACAAAGGTTTTCTAACTTTCTTTATGAATTATCAGCAAAAATTCTATGTTATTATAAGCCATGATAATTCTTAGGGAAGTTTGAAAACAAAAGATTTTTCTAGACATTGCTGAGTGTTGCCCTTTAATATTACCGAAAAATCCTCAAATTAACACTGTTCTCAATATGTTCATTCTTCAGTTAGCCTTGTAACAATGTTTATAGGTTTAATAAGTATATTGGCAAAGGTCTACAACCAGCAATACTGTCGAGACAATCTGGAGTTATTGCCCTTCCATGTCCAAACTTTGACTGAATTAGCCAAATATGCAGTCATTAACTTAGAAAGGCTTGTATCCAATCATCATAGGACTTGGTCATTATGTGAATGGGCATAATATTAAGTCCCAGTTTTGCCCACACCATGGTGGAGTTCTAGCTAACTATTCTTTGGTTTGTCAAAATTTGACCAAATTGGACTGTCAAAGCAATACCAGTATAAGCTCGTTTTCCTGTTTCAAAATTTTGTCTGTTACTTCATTTATTTAATTTCATTAAGATAAAAAGTTGTGTACCTGATTTTGTGATCAGATCACATTTACCACCAAGTTTGAGCGGCATATTTTTCTGACTGTAAGGCACTTTTGTTCTGTTTCACATGTAGAATTACCTATAACTCTTCTGTTATGGTTTTCAGTAGTGGCTCAACTTCAGATGTTTCTAGTCAAGAGAGGTCTACAGACGAAGTAGAAGATAAGGAAAGCCATCAAACTGTCTCATCAATAGCCAGACTGGATACACAAAACCAGGAACCAGTCTTTCAACAAGAAGTTCAGTCTGTGATCCAGTCTAAGGAACAATTTAGTACCAGACAAAGCAAAGATGCCTCAGCATTTAAAAAACCTTCCTCTTCAGTTTCGGAAGTGCTCTATAGGGAAGACATTGGGGAAGAAGTCCATGATACTGTTGGAGAAATGAGTCATACAGACGCAACAAGTGGAATGGCCTCCGACACTTCAGATTTTTCAGAACGACGGAGGTTTATGTCACGGGAAGGAGAAATGCACAGGATGGGTACGGACAGTGATCAGAGTGTCTCATCGTCTGCAATGAGTGAAGGAAGCAGGAAGAGAAGGAAAGACAAAAGTTCCATGAGGAAATCCAAACTTAATGAATCTTCAGAAGGTAGGGTTTTTCTTATTCATTGGATAAATTTATGTACTCTTCTTAAGAATTAGTTTAAATTAGTTGGTTTAGATTTATGTTTGGCTATAATGTATCAAAAGCTACAGAGCTTACTGAGTCACACCTGATGTTCATTCTGGGAAAAAACGCTATAGGTGTCTTTTGAAGAGGGCTATTTGTGACTCCAAGCGAGGCTCGAACCACCATTGGTGGATTTAGTGGCCAGTACTTTGCAAAGATTTAATAATTATAGTTCCATTTCTTTAATAATTAATCATGTTTATTTCAATTTTTATGACTTATACAGTATGTAAGTAAACCATAACATTGTTTCTGTTGAATGAAAAGAACAGAAATGAAGCAGAATAGCATGTTAAAATTCTAGGTGGTTTTGCTAGGTGGTGTGCATAGTCTATACTGGTTACAAAGGCACAGATATTCTGGTTCCTGAAGAGCAAATGTTGGGAACAAACCAAGAGACTTATTCTTTCCCAGCTGTACATAATTCCAGAGTGACCAAGAAATCTCCATGGAAATTCCATGGAATGTCCCTTGAATCTGTCATGAAACATTCATTCTGCTACTTTTAGCAGAAAAATAACACTGAATTCAAGCCATTAAATAAACTTGAATTATCTATATGAGCCTTACTCCCATAAAGCACTCATATAAGATCAGACAGATGAGACATTTAAGCATAAAAGGCAAGGTTGACCACTTTAAAGGTCTTCTTATTGCCCATTTACGTATTTTGACTTTCAAATGTACTGGAGCAAAGTGGAATAGAATTGCTAATTAGTATATAAGGATGGAGTTAAGGACAGTTAAAATTTAAATGTACCTAATTTTACAGTTTAGAACGAAGAAAATTATACAGTCACCCATGAAATAATGATATCATATGTCAGTGCTTTAGGCTATATAGTAATGAAACTGATCTTGAATAATCTGGGTATCATGTCCAAAATTAAAGGTGGGTGTTTCTGTCTTTTTGTAGTTTCTTCAAAAAGTCAAAAGATTTGTCATGTTTCTAAATTGTTGGACCACTCACCTTTTATGTATGTAGTTTTCCTTGTCAGTTGTGAAAATTCTTTGTGATTTTTCAAAAGCAGTGCACAAATCAACCAAAACAACAGAAAAAGGGGGTTCTTTAACCATTATTTATATAAACAGTAATTTTTTGATTTTTTATATTAAAGAAATGTCATTTGTTGAAAATTTATGCTTGCTTGTTGAGGATATTGTACTTTTAGGTGCAAATTTTCACCTCAATTTTGAAATTAATTGGTATGAAAAAAAAATTTCTATTTGTGGACCTGTGATAGGTCTCGGGTAGTATGGCCTCAGTCAGAGTACCTTTAAAGTGACAACTTACACTCGTTATATTACATGCTCATTTTAGTCAAAGATTCAGTTTCTGACATTGAAGTTGCAACCGGAAAAGAAAAGTCAAAAGTTAGCGTGCTTTGAAAGTCAAAAGTCAGCGTGCTTAAAAAAATATCGGATACTGAAGTCACTGATTAAAATTCATAACCATGCTGTTATATATGCAGAGCGGATACCTGTATAGTAGTGAATGAAAATGAATATCTAATAAGTAGGTAAGTAAAATCTAGGCTACTGTAACATGAAATGAATAACAAGGGGGAAAGGGGGATAACTGTTTTTTGCTTAATGAGCCATAAATTATGAAGTTATTGATATTCTACAGGTATGAATTTATTATTACAAAATATGTATTACACCTGCGGAGATTTCTTTTAGACAAATGTACAGAAGTGGAGGCACTTCATATATGTAAGACAGAATCAAGGGTACTGTGATATATTCTGAGACCCAAATGAAATTAACACTTGTAATCAAAATGATTTATTAGTTGATATATCACACAGTTATAGAGAACAATGAGAGAAAGTTTTGTTTCAAAGATTAATTGCCCTATTTTGACTCTGGCTATAATATGATGTTTAATAACCTGGTTCTGTTTATTGTTACTTAGTGTTTGAAATTATTTTTTGTCCAATCGCAGCACAGTATACCTTGCACATTAACTTGGGTAGATCAGTATTTATATACCAAGACTTAGTCAGTAAGTACACGAACAATGCTGATTTACAAAAACTGTTTTCAAGCACTATACGTAACAATAAACATGAGCCTCGTAAATGCATCAAAATGAACACTAACCTATACATAGTTAAAATCGGTATGTTATACATGTATACTGCTTCTATAGCTATCTAACTATGATATAAAATGAAGTAAGCAGAAGACACATTTTAACGATGCATAATAAATATGATTAACGAGCATATCCTGGTGCTTGATGGTCGGTTGATTTTCACTCATTTTCAAACATTGATATGCACACACTGTTCTGTATTCTGATGTTTTATGATGTGATGATGTAATGAAAAGATATATACATTTTATAGTGATGTATTTTCGGCTTCCTTTTGATATGTGGCAATTAATGAAAACAAGTTTTGTATGCATGTTGGTTGGATAAAAGTGAACATATCAGAAATCATGCATGAAGCTGCAGTCAGCTGGGTACACCTGTAGCAATACACTTTTGAATGTTGTTTGGAAAATCTTTTACCTGAAATTTATACATTTAGTGAGATAGGAATGATGTCACCGCTTAATTTGTGGCAGACATTTAACAGAAATTGAAAATAAATTGGTATTTTTCTTCTCTTTTTAAATCATGAATGTAAGCCAATACTTTTGATACAAGTCCATAAAAAACCTTTCCCAGCAGTACAGAGCCTGCATGAAGCAAATATTTTTGCAATACTGCTGCAATACCATAATGAAGCCAGTATCTAATGCTGCAATACCATAGTGAAGCCAGTATCTAATGCTGCAATACCATAATGAAGCCAGTATTTACTGCTGCAATACTCTTTGATTGTAGTATAACTGTAAAGGTAACTTACTGCTGCAATACTTTGGCAGTGGCCTAATCTAATGGTTTTTCGGATGAGACCTAAAATCCAAGGTCCTATGTATCGGTGCTGTAAACCGGACATGTTAAAGAACCCCCCCCCCCGAAACCTAACATAACTAAACTCTGCTTGGGGCGTTGGTCATATGGATTATACGGTACGAATGATAAAACTATAAATATATACATACAGTGTCATAACAGAACCTTTGACTAGTATGGCCAAACACTTGCTGTGTCAACGTTTAACCATTGTGCAACTCGGAAGATTAATACACAAGCACTGCAAAGACATTGCAGTTCTACAATAGAGATTCGTATTTTCTTTCCCTTTTAATAAAAAATGCATGCTAAAAATAGGGCTTTTTAAAACTGCTTAACTTATCTGCTACATTGTACAGATACACAAAAGGTCTTTCCCTTTCTCTATCTGATGTAACCAACCAAATATAAACTGTTCATGACTGCTGTCTATTTATGTAAGATTTGAACCCGACTTTGAAATATAATAAAAGTTTATCATTTAAATACATCAGGACACGGCTTTAGCTGCAGAAAAAGTTAGTCAAGCAAATAATGGTGTGGATTGATGGGTGTAGTGTAGGTGAAAATTATTTGTCGTAAATCTTGTTTGAAGTTGAATTGTATATAAAAAATGTCAGTTGCAAAAGAAAATTTAAAGGCATTTTATTTTGTCTGCTTATATAATCTGTCAGTTTACAAATTTTGATTGTGAATTGGATTTTAACATGGATAATGAATTAATATATTATGTTCAAAAACTTCGGTAATAGAAAAAGAAGTTATAATATTGGTGTTACTGAATTTTTGCAAAATTTCAGGGAGTTAATTATATTTATTTGATGTGTTTTAATGGGAGCTAACTTGTGAAGAAATTTCAAAAATACTGAAATGAATTCCAGCTGATTCGTGTGGCCATCTTGAATAAGTTGTTATTCGGAAAGGTTAATCATTTTTGACAACTCTTTTTATGTGAATCAATGGGAGGCATTTTTATGAAGGAAAGGAAAATTTATATATTTTTAACATCATCAGATTTGCATAAATGTACATGACTTACCAGTAGGAAATAATTATGTGGTTTTTAGTAAGGATTTTAAGTGAAACATGTCGCTAAGTTTTCCTTCAAATTCATTGTAGGGGGAAAGGATGCGTATTTTTTGCAAGTGCAGTTTTAAGGGTGTATCAGGGGAACAGGTGTTCCAGCACATAATAAATTACAGTATGTTTTATGGTTTATGGCAGGAACATGTCATATGTTTTCAATGAAATTGAGAAGCGTATTTGATAATAATTCTTGAGTGAAAGGCATATAACATGTGGGAGTTCAGGTATCAAAAATATGTAATAAATGGGTTTAAATTTCTTCAATTTTCTCCGGTAAGGCTGGGATCTGATGATAAGTTTTTTATGAATTTGAGGAGAAAACTGCAATCAGACCAGTCTTTTTAAAGCAGTTGGATAAATCAGATAGCAGTAATTTCAAGATTTTGCTTCTTTTTTAAAGTTCATGCAAGTGTAATTGTGGGAGGATGGCTTTTTTACCTTCAAAGTTGAAGAGTTCATTAGTTTGACTTTGTTTACTTTCCCATTGAAGAGCACTCATATAAGGGACATTATCAATGAAAGAGCATAAAACTTGATCTCTAAGTGAATTTTAAGTTTTAAATTTGCCTATATTGGTAAAATATATAAACATACCAGGTCATCGATGGATTTTACTGTCATTGATAAATCGCTGATCAATGGAATAGTAAGGAAACCATGTAGAAAACATGTCTGTTTGGAAAAGTGACTAAACTCTTCATCGGAAAATTGTGCAGAGTACGGAAATTAATTTCCAATTGATAAAAAGGGAGATTTAATGTGAAACTGTAGAGTGCACGTGGAAATAAAAAATGGATGTTTGGCGAAACATAGGTAAGTGTCAGTTTTGATTCATGTTATTTCACATAATAATTAAATTAGGATCATTTAATTTATGAAAAAATTCATTATGATAAATATTTAGAGAAAACTTGTTAGAAGTGCTGAGTTTAGAAGAAGAAGCCTAGATTATATGATTAATAGTAGTGTTGAATACTTGAGCCGCTTGTTTGCCTGGAAGCTTATCTGGCACAGCAATCTCAGAGTCTCTGCAGGAATGCAGGATTTGAAGTCGAAGAAAATTAATTAGAGAACAACCAATGTTTGTCATGCAGTTTTTGCATTTAAAGTAAACATCCGCAGCTGTTATATAACTAATGTGTACCCTCACTGTACTTGCTGGAATAGGAGAAAGAATAGTGCAAGAACAGTAACTAAGAAGGCTTAAGTTACTAAATTTTCTCCTATCTCTATTTGAACTCTACACGGATCAAACTAAAATTTGCCACTGTAAGATGTGTCCAAGTCTTTAGCTTATTATAGCTTATACATCATCACTACTTGCTATGGATGTTAAGGGTACATCCTTGACATAATAATATATCTGCAGTTACCCTGTAGTCTACTAATAGTCTTTATACCATGGCGCAGTGGTAGCGTGTTCCCCTCAGGATCGAAGGGCCCCGGGTTCCATCCCTACCATCGCCATGTCGGTAGTGTCACTAGGCAAGACACAAATAATTCCGCATTGCCTCTCGCTCTTCCATCAGGAAGGAGTCTTGAGAGCGATTAATCTAAGTTGTAAGAACCTGTTACGCAATCGAGAATAGATAAATTAATATAAACTTATCGTTTTTACAGAGTAAAAATTTACTTCGATTGAGGCAAATATCACTTGTACATGATGAGCTTCTTGCTTTGTATTTGAAAATTGATCATAGTCTACATTGCTAAATATTCAGTTTGCAAAGTCTCGACAAACACCCCTATGAAACAGTAACTGATACTGTGCAAATTGAATTATGGACAAGTTCATTTGGGAAATTCAGAGGGATCAGGTTTAACACTGTATACATTATAATTTAGATTGATTTACAAGCTGAAACTTCATTTGTAAAAAATATGTTTCATTCATCTTTAGGTAAGATGACCTGTGTGCTTTTTACTATTGTTAAAGTGTCTACCTGATCAATGATTATTTGATATGAAA
>JAUMHA010077308.1:0-18653 GCA_032359765.1 Saxidomus gigantea
ATCCTTCGGCTGCGTTTCAGACTGAGCCCTTGTCAGGGCTATTTCGGACTCTAAATTCACTCTTTACCAGTTGACCTAGGGAGATTGGAGATGAGTGTGATGTGGCGTGTGCTCTGGGAATGATGTTGGGCAAAGGGCTGGTACCCCTGCTCCTAACAGGGTTGCAGGTTCTAATCGGATAGAAGGCTACTCTGGAGTGAGTGGTGTGCTAGCATGGGACGTCTGACCATTTTGACCCGCTCACGTCAGGTGTTTCGAGTGAGCAGCGGAACCAACACGGTGTTTTGATAGTATCGGCACCTTGGTGGCGATCCCTCTCACACCGAGGTGAATCGACTTTGTTGATCCACCGGGGGTTTGTGTGCTATGATTACGCCTAGTTGTATTTTCATGGCCCGCCCCTTTTATCTCTCGACAGTGAGCCTGGAGTGTTCTGGCATGCTGGAGACCTGCCTGGTCTCTTAGAGCAGTCCTCGTTCACTGTTAGACAGCTTAGTCGTGAGAGGTACAGAGAGCCTTCTGTTCGATGTGGCCGTGACCTACGTGACAATCACTACCTCTGGGGCGCACAATACTGATCACTCGTTGAAAATCTCACTAGGAAAGCTGGATTATACTGACTGGAAATTGCAGTCAGGTAAATTATTCTCCTATTTCGGACGCAAAAAATTGCATTGTTAGGGGCATGAACAGGAGAACATGCTGGGTCGTACCGATGATAGCCTCTTTAGAGGATGGTGGACCCAATAAGCACGATTAAAAACAAACAAACAAACAAACAGTCAGTCAGAAAGAGTTGCAGTCAGTAAGATTATTCAGCGTACCATGTGAAAAGATAATGAATATCTCTCTATATGTTCTTACTGTGAAAATCAAAACAGTAACCGTTTGCGAATATTTGAATTACCTTCCTTTGTCTTATTTTCTTGTACGTGAATACTTTAAACTTGATATATAAATTACAGATACGTGTGCAACGTCTTTTACTGCAAAATTTTTAAGTAAGTTTTTGAAGCCAGTAAGGAAGTTGTAAAAGTTTACTCATCAAAGACTTCCAGCTCATTTTCTATTCAACTGCCTTGAAACATTTTTTTACTATCAGACATTAAATCAAACATAACAAGATAATATGTTTAGCATCTACGTATTTATCAGAGTGCCCAGAAAACTACTAACAATAAAGCAGTTATGAAATAAAATGTGCTGAAAACTTTTGTGATAATAGATGGCATACAATTTCTATATTTAGACTTTCAAGATTGAGGAGATGAATACCATATCGGTTGAAACAGGTTTACAGTTTTGTGAAAGGTAGTACTGGAATGCACACGAAGTCTTATCAGGATATCAAAATGCCTAATAACGTTAACTGTCCTTAGGTCACGGTCAATTATCCATTTACATGTAGTTCAAATTTCATTGCTGGAGCATCAAAACAAGAAAGTAGTTCAGTAGGTCAAGGTCAGCAAAGGATAAATTTGAAATCTGCATGCAAAACTATCCATATAGATGTAGCTTAAAGAGTAAGAAAGAAGGTTAGTAGTATAAATGACCCCTGGGCAGGGCCAACTTTAATCCAAGGGATATGACTTGAACAATCTTGGCCAAGATCTAGGACAAATCGTTTTCTAGTTATTGATACAATATTTTCTTGATGAGCAGTGTCATTCGCGTAAGCGATAAAAGACTAAGACCACATTTCAGTCATCGTAGATCATTTAACTGTAAAGTGTGCTGATAACATCTGTAAAACTACGCTATGGGAAAGTAGTACAAGGTAGAACAGATCAAGCTGCTGTTTGAAAGTAACATACGATAAAATCACAATACAAACAAAAACAGTACAAACAGCTTCAAACGCCTGCAGAAAAGTCCATAGCTTACGGGCTCCATTACTAAGTTTTTTCCAAGGACTTTTGGTTTAGAAATTACTGTGCTATTGCTGATTACGTAAAGTAATCATATGCATATCACGGAAAAGTGCGGATATTTACGGAACGTGCGGAGCTCGATATAAGACTTTGTAATTTGATTTGAAATCTATGATGCTATTTGATTGAAAACCTTCCTATTTACGAAGTTTACATCTATATTCACCTAAAAATAAATTTCGTAGGAAAAGGATGATATTAGAGGTTAACGTGTCTGCTGCTCATCCCGGAGGTTGCGGGTTCGAGCCTCACCAGGGTCACGACCGTACCTCCTCATATGACACCAGTACTGGTTTTTCCAGGAAGCGGACTCGAGAGTGACTTGATAAGCTTGAAGTTTACTTTACAATCGAGCTAAAATAAGTAAGTATAAACTAAGACATAAAAACATGTTTGAATGTTGTATTAATGTACTGTTTCTGAGCACTGTCAATGCTGCCATTAATCAGCTATTGATCAGACATAGAATTTATTTGTATCTGCACATCTTTTTGGCCGATAAAAATGTGTTGATCACTAATGGCCTTTCGGATGAGATGTAAAACCGAGGTCCGATGTATCAGTGCTGTACACCGGGCATTTAAAAGTACTAGGGGTGTATTTGGAACGGGACGCGTTCTGTATCTTGCACTATCCTACGAAACCTAAAATAGCTAAACTCTTCTGAGGGCGTTAGTCATATGTATTATCGGACAAAATTATAAGACAAAACTCTAAAAGACAAACATACCATGAGTTTTTAGATTTTGGAAGATATTTCCAGTTTTATATGTTTTTCATAGTTATAATAGGCCTCAGCGCTCACAGCGCTTTGATTTTGTTAGTTGTGTCTGTCATTCAAACTTGATAAAGGAATACAAACATGATCAATGTTTAAGTTTAAGTATTAAAAACATAAAGTAAAAGGTATTTTGAATAAATAGTGTATGCACTTAATGCCTTTATTTACAGGTATAATTACGGCAATAGCTAGGCTGAATATAGAATAGAAATGTATAAAGCATGGCCATATGAAAAAAAACATATCAGTTACATGTAGTGAAGGTGAAAGATCGGAAAAAACACAAAGAAGTACCGCAAGTTTAAAAGCAAAATAAGCGCACTAACAACTGTCAAAAATTCGTTAAGGATGATGGACGTCCAAATTGAGGTGATCCATGAATTTGTTAAACTTTGTTTATTATCCAATCACACCAATGACAAAAATGCAATAAACATTGGTTAACCCGACCTTTTTTTCTCAAAAAATAAATCTACACGAACCTTGCATCAAAGATCAAAGGAGTTCTTAACTTTGGCAGCTAAAATAACACCTAAAATCCAACATTCACAATACTCACAAAATTTAATATGCTTTAAAAATGAAATGAATTATTAAAGTCGTAAAAGAAATTATTTACTGTAAAGAAATACATCAACTTGGAATAGGGCTGCGTCACTCGTGCCAACTCGGTTAAATAATACGTATTCTTGCATACAAGATCGGGATATTTGCGGTTTTTACCAGTGCTGGAAAATCTCTTTTCGTATACCAGATATTGATAACTAGATTGCTGACCAGTGCTAGGAAATCTCATCTTACACCCCCATGTAAGATGACTTTTGTGAATTACTTGTGACGTAAAGTTATCAACATTGAGAATTCACTTTCCCAAACAAAACATCTGAATAAAAAATCTGAACAACTACTATGGGCATCCAACAACCTTAACTGTATTTAAATGAAATACTAGTAGCTGTCTTTTTTCAGATTTAAAGTGATATTACCTTTTAAAGCTTAAGTGACCCTCAATATTTTAAGAAAGATATTGATCATTGATTTATACTACTTGAAAAATAAACATTGCCAAAAAAAAATGTATGAGTCTGTATAAATGTTTGTTTCCATTTAACATAGGGAAAATCAGTTAAAATCGACAAAAATTAAAATCAAAATTGACAATTCACCATTTCTGTTAGGTATATTTGAGCTATATTTTGGCTCGTTCTTGGTCATTACTAAATAAGGAACCTTTGAAGGGTAATATAACTTTAAAGTTAACTGTACAAAACATTTGCTCAAATAGTGCAATTCATTTTACGCATTATATAACTACATTTACACCGTCTTTTGTGTTATAGCAAACGGATTTTTATTTCCAGACTATAGGTATCTTTCATCTTGCGTTTTTGTTCATCTGACTACGAAGTGGTCATGATGAGCTTTTAGGATCAACGAATGTCCGTCCGTCCGCCATTATTCCATCCGTAAACTTTAAACCATTAAACTTAATTTGAATTTCATCAAACTTGGGCAGAATCATCCTGGCATTGAGCTCTCTTAAATGTGTTTAAATTGTTCCAGTTGATTGAACAACATGGCCGTCAGAGCTAAAAAAGTAAAAGTCTTTAAAAAGTATTTTTCTCCAAAAAACTATGGCCCATAGCTTAGATATTAGGCATGTAGCATCACGAACCTATGATCAAAATTGACCTCACCCTGATAGTCACTTGATTTTACATAGGTTTCTAAAACCACTAGGCCCAAACCTTAGATATTTGGAATGTAGCATTGAGTAGTGGTCCTCTACCAAGAATGTTCAAAACATGACCTCGGGTCAAAACAGAAACCACTTTTGACCTTGATTTACCTTGAGCTGATGACCATTTCTACTGTGTTTGATGCTACATCAATGAAATGGTAACTCAATGGATATTTTAACTCAATGAATAGTTTTGCATGCAGATTTCAACGTTGACATCGGCTGACATTGACCATGTCTTAGTTTCCTTTTTTCGAAGACTAGTAAAGTAATTGAACCATGTGTTCAGTTTTTAATGCAGATTGCAACATTGACCTTGGCTGACCTTGACCTTTGGCCTAGTTTATATTTTTCAAGCTAGAGGCATGACATTTTGTGGTGCTATTTATACAACATGTCAATATATCCTACAAAAACATGAGCGTCAATTTGGTAGGTAGTAGGTAGTTGGATACGCAAAAAACCAACTACCTACTAGTTATTCGTAATTCCAAACTATATTACAGCTGGTAGTTGGTAACTCAATACGATATTACCAGAATGAAATGTTCAAACACACCATACACTTTCCTTAACCTCAGTTGGTTATTCGTGCGAATCCCCAACTACCAACTAGAAAGAAGTTTGTAATTCGAACTTTGCATTTTCCCCTCAAAACAGAAAGTATTTTTCTGGAATAAATGTAAATGGATTGAACATATTTCCAAAATCAATTCGAAAACTGCCCTTCTAAAACGAATTTCTAATTATTTAACTTTTGACTCGAAGTTATCTTCTACATTGCGTACATTTTTATCATATTTGGACTTTTGTTGTACTATTTTGGAACTGGACAATGGTGTTTAAATACATTGTACTATGTGAAGAATAGCAAGAGTGAATAAATGTTAATCTCCACGCACCTGTAGCACACCTTTGCTTGATATTGCTGTAGCTTAAACAAACAAGAGGACAGGCTAGCATGGACCAAATGGTATGATTTAAACAGTATTGGTACAGAACCACTACACAATACTACAAGCCAAATATCTACGATCTGCGGACCATGAGGCAATGCCAAATATATAAACTCTAAAACTTGACAAGTGATTTGAGACAAGAAAAGTTTTTAAAAACAATCTAACATAAGCTCATGTAAAACCGGTGACCCCAGGACGGAGTCATTGATTTGAAATATCTTAGTAAAGTGCCAAAAAACGGGTTTACTTGCCAAATACCTCTTTTGGTTTTAGAAAAGAACATTATTTTAAACATTTCCCTACTTAACTTCATATAAAACGATCGGTGCCCCGGGGCGGGTTAAATTCACTCATGGTTTATGATTTGAACATTCTTAGCAGCCACATATATTAGCTTTGTGTCTTGTTGTTGTTGTAGAAGTTTAACGCCCTTTCCAACCGTATTTTGGTCAATTTGACAGACAGACACTTTACCTAACAATCGTTCCAGGAAAGAAACAGTACTAAAGTTAGACCCCTATCCTTCGTAAGAAGCTGTCAACTTTCTCATATAAAGATACATGATCGGTAGCACGGCTCGAATCCATGACCCTCAATCTATGAGAGGTTACAGTGATTTCAAGTCAGCACTCTGTGCCTTCCAGAATTTGAATGGAAGCCTTATAAAATATTTCCTTTCTATTGCCATGGTAATCACGGTTCATCATGAAATGAAATTCTTTGAATACCGTTTGAGAGCTACATGCAAGAGATACTCCTGCTAACAACACTAGGAGATGTTGCACGTACCCCCGGACGAACATCACGCGATCACAAAAGATAACCTTGAGCACAACGTGCACATCTGAGCTAACGATGTTTATATGCACTAGTTTTGAAAAAAACTAAATATTATATAAAGTTTGATAAACGCATAGACATCAAGTGCATCAGTAATTTTATTAAACAAAATAATACATACAGCACATTTCTCTGGATACACATTGTAGCCTTTAAAAGTTTTGGTTCCTTTTTGTGTTTCTTTCTTTAGTTTTTTTTTTCGACTTAGATTTGTTTAAGAATAGATATAGTAGGCATACATACCTTTTTTTCTTGTTGCTTGATTTCTTTTACTGTTTTCATTTACCGTTTTTATTATTAAGCTTTAGAAAGGGAAAAGTAGTTTATTGTGTTTGAATACGCCAAGCTGGGCACCTGGATATTGTGGTTATAAACAAGGAAATAAATTGTAAAGGTATATGTAATATAGTCTTGCCACCAGTTCCTTACCCCTGAGTCAGTAAGTCTTAATTAACATTTATTTTTGCAGAAAATGGCAATACTTTGTGAAAGACATTTTCAAACTTTCGAGGATTATCATCACACTTTCGTCATAGAGATGACTGATCTTCATGAAGGAAGTGATCTTCAGTTTATTGGAGATTATCTCCAATATGGGAAGAGGTTTGATCACAATCAACCTGGAGTCACGGGAGAAACTCTTGACCAGACCTACGATGGCAACAAAAGTATTTTCCATTATTTCTGCAATCGTACGAAAGCCCTGACGGGTGTGTCTGGTGGTGTGATGTATAAATACAACGGCATTTACCTGTATATCGGATTCAGCAACCCTCTGATTGGGTTCAGGGAAAGCTTTGCGGAGCTTAAACAAAAGAGAGAGACAGCGAAATGGGCGTACGAACAGCTTGAAAACAGAGACTATAAGACATCTACATGTAAAGGATGGAGAGTCGAGTCAGCGTTTGTATCTTTACATTTTTAAGTAAATTATTGTATTGCCCTTCCATGAATTGTCCAGCCGTTTGATTTGGTATACCCCGTCATTGTGCCTCACACTTAATAAGAACTTTTAAGGGAACGCAATAACGGCTCTGGTTACGAAAATTATTGGTACGTATATCAGCGAAGTATTGATTGTGAAGAATAATGATGTTTTGAATGGAGTCCTGAGAAAGAAAAATCATTTTTAGGAATGTATATGACAATGATAATTCAAATTTCAAAGTACAAACTTGCACTCGTAGGAAAAGCCTTGATTTTTCAAAACAAAATGACTGACGGCAAGTTCAATAACAAACACGCACGTAAAAACTCGCAAGTTCCACTTCGGTAAAAAATAGTATGAGCAACTTCCGGCATTCCAAATGCGCACCCGTTTCTGACATTTTCGAGGTAAGTGGTTGGACAATTTGCATCTTTTTATATTAACTACGCATGATTTCGAGAAATCTCGAATGGTATTGTAATTTTTTTGGACGAGGAGTGTTTAAGTTTAAAGCAACTGCTTCTATGAAATGTATTCATAAATATTGGTATCTTTTTATAGATACAGAACAAAGAAAAACACACATGTGCAACCAAGACAACCGTGAAAAAAGAATATGAGTGCCTTATCTGTTACAAAACATTTAGCAGAAGATGTAATTTGGATCGTCATGTGTGTGTCTTTCATGCGGTTACATGCAGTATTTGTGACAAAACTTTCACATACGAGTTTCTTTGAAAACACACCGCAGTAAGGTGCACGATGTTGGTCCAAAATTTAATTGTAATTACTGCCAGAAGGTATTTCACGCTCGAGGGAATTTCAGACAACATCAACAGACCTTCAACCTTCAGTCCGAAAGCACTGTATGCAGAAAAACAAACTTGTTCTGAATAGTACCATCCAAGTGAAAAAATTCCAGCAGCAGAAAACTAGGGATTGACCGGCTTTATTTTTCACTATTTGAGGTCAAAGTTTATGTGTATGAATAATACCTGAAAATAGCCGAAACCATGCAAAATCACTGATGTAACCAAGAAGTCACTGAATAGATTCTGACATAAAAACTTAAACAAAATGCACATTTAACTATTTCAGGTCTACCCTGACCAAAAATGACATTTACCTCATTCAAATATTCAATAATATCAAGCCTCAAACAAATGCACTATTTTTCCTATAACTGCTTCCGTAATGTGGTCAACCAAGTGCATCTGCATAATACCAACTGTTTCTTCCTGGGAAGAAACAATAAAATTGTTATTTGTTTTTTTACGTAGTATATGGGTATTTAATACCCGGCTCGTCATAATATAACTCTCGCCTACCGGCTCGGGTATTAAAAATCTAGGCGGGTAATATATTCCATATACCACTTCAAAAAACCAAATAGCATATGCAATACTATCCGTTCCAGCGGAGTAATTAACCACGAAGGTCGGAGACCTGAGTGGTTCATAATTGCACATCATAACGACAAAGAGGTGTTTATTAGACGATAAGAACGCTGAAAAGTATGTTATTTCGATTCTTAATGCAAAGCGTTATTTTCTACGCGTACATTTATTTAACGTCATGCGGCTTATCGAATACCATGTTGTAGTATGGCATGACTATTACCTAGCGTAATTACAATGTTAGAAATGTTCTTCAAATAAATTCCAGATTAAGATGCAGATACAAGGGAATCCGGGTTACAGACCCTATTTTTTATGCATGACCCATTTGTTCTTTTACGTTCCCGGTATAATCACCGATACACGCGCGATTACGTCTGGGTTTATAATCAGTTCATCCGTAGATAGGCTGGAAATACTGAAAAGCGATTCTGAAGCGTACCCCGGCAGGGTTTAGAACAAGGCACCTCGAGATTGGTAGTCCAAAGCATTAACAACTTGACCTCCGTACCATCAACATCAATCCCTTTCTTTGTAATATTAGAGCTACAAGTAATTTTACATACAAAATGATAAAAGAAACATAAAAATGTCCGCATTTAAAACATTACAACAATGACTACACTTTCTTTTGTACTTGAACTACAATCGAGTTCCTTTCTGTGCTCTTTGTTTTCAGATTTGAGCCGACACGAATGCCCAAGTTGAAGGTGAAAGTGTGTAAAGATGATGGCAGTCATTAACAAGAACGTGTAAAATCATTTTGTGAGAGACATTGCCTGTAACCTATCAGCACAATTATGACATCAAAGGCAGATACTAAGCCAAAACAATTAACGATCACCAGTTTTTAAAACTAACTTTGACTACAAAGTATTGTTTGTAATTTTAGATAAAATTTTATTTCTATTATTTGAAAAATTCGAAGAAGATTGAGTTACCTTCATCAACATTAAATAAAGTTTTTATTAGATCAATAATAAAAATTATTATTATTCTTCTTTTTTGTTGGTTGAGTTCAGTGAACTAATGTAGGTGCGATATATAACATATTTGCTTTCACGGTTAAAGTTCAAGATCTTCGTCAGTGGTACGTTTTCGAAATATCTAAAATCTTACGCCAGAGGAATGTCCAAATTATGGTATGAATGCCGTGGTGTGCGACATGTAACTGCTGTAACGGCCAAAAGGCTAGCATCGATGCGCCTGTGCAGTCTAACCATAGTCTGCCTTTTTCGCTTTTCAGTAACTAAATGTTTAGTGGTCAACCTTTTGAACAGTAAATAGTACTATCCAAACAAATAATTGCAGCTAACAAAACTAAATTCTTATTAAAACATTTCTGTTTTTTTTTTACGTTTTTTCTCTTGGTTGTCATGGCAAAACTAGTTTTGCATTGACTGAAATAAATTTCATGAAATAAAATTCGGGACCACCGAAAGAAACAGTCTTCTTCCATATAGTAGCTTCAGATAAGATGTCGTTTGAAGATGCAAGACAGTGTGTGCGTACAATAGTTTACCATGAGAGCAAAAGCTAGATGAGCTGAAAAACTTTGCCATATCTCACAACAGATATTCATCATCTGTGCAAACATCCATGCAGGTAGGATGAAGTTGAATGAGCGCTTTCTTAAGGACACTTTTTTGTTCTTAGCCTCTCATTGGTCGGCAGCGCGGGAGCTTCGTCTGTTATTCTGTTTTCAGCGTTAGCTGTAGAAGATGAGTTTTGACCTATAATTTGACCAATCAAATGTTACGAGTGGAAGTGCGGTGAATGCAATTAATTGTTTTGATTGGAAGTTTTCTCCTCTGATGAGTGTTCGATTTGTTCTTTTGAAGATATATCTACAGGTACAGTTGAATGTTTTTTTTTCGAAAACGATTTCATAGGACATATTTTGATTTAGAACCACATCACTTTGATATTTGTAAGAGCCGAAAGCAGTTTACTAAATGCAGGTTTTGATAGTGAATATGACCTATTAATAGATACTTGCAGAATTTCAAATCACATATGATGGTGTATGTGTTTATTGGTCGTATTCCAATGGAATTTTCCTTTCATTACAAACTGTTGTGATCGTTGGTTTTATAACGTACAGTTTGCTCTTAACTAGGGTTGTGACGTTGAGAATTAGGGCTGTCATGGCGATGATAACGTTTTGTTATTTAAGAAATAATAAATGTCTCCCTGTATTTTATCGTTGAATAAAATATAGTCAGGAGTGTGAATGCGTAGTAATTAAATAACGAGTGCGTAGCACGAGTGATTTAATTTTTCGCATTCAAACGACTGACTGTATTTCATTCAACGATAAAATAAAGGGAACAATTTATTATTTCGATTTAAATACGTTAATTTCTTTGAATATTACCCCGACTTTATTTAACGCGTAGTAGTACATCATGGTAACCTTAAAACGCGAAATGCGATTGGACGCGCTTGTTTACATACGTCACGTCGTTACGTCATTTACTGCACGTCGTCCCTGGTAAAACGTGCTGTATTTTATCGTAAAATAAAATACAGACTTTTCCCTATATGTTTATATAGGAAATGCAGCCGCTTGTGTTAGAATTGTAAGTAGATATATAACGTCATTACGAGAATGAGTGCAAAAATGCCAGTTGAACAACATATTCGAATTTTATATGTTATTTGGTTTTTGAAGTGGTATATGGGGATGTATTACCCGCCTAGACTTATATTGCCCGAGCCGTTAGGCGAGGGTAAAATATTATGTCGAGGCGGGCAATATATCCCCATATATCACGCCAAAAAACAAATTACAATTTTATTACCCTTCCCTGTCTTAAAAATTGAAAGATTCCGTTTATGTTTTATTTATTTAACGGCTTAATGTAAGCTGAGCTTCAAATCCCCTTATGATACCTCAATGTCACATCGTGACGTCACAAAACAGCAAAACAGCACTGACTTATACTTTGACGTAGTGTACGCAGCGAACATGCTCACGTTTAGCATGGGGTTCAGTAACGGGATAATGTCAAGTGTATATTACCGGCTTGCCCGTAAATATCAATATATATTTACGGATCTTTGACTAATCAGAAGTCCGTAAATTTCATGGAAGGGTAATAAAAATATATATAAACAACCCTGTCGAATACGACCTTATAATACTTTTGTTTTATCACGTGGTCGCTGATGCTTCCGATCTATTGTTTATGTGTATATACAACATATTTAATCTGTCCGCCCAAGGCTTTGTGACGTCCTATTCCAGGTTGAGAGATGCAGTTTTCTTTCTCTGCCTTTTCCGTCTGGCCTGGAGCTTGGCTCTAAGGAACTTGGCACTAGCTTTGAAGCTTGATGTTGTTTTCTTAGAGGGTTGTGTTTCCACTTCTCGCCTGAATTCTGATAACTGATCCTGAAGACATCACTCCATTTTGAGCTGGAGATTGGTTAGGGTTAATTAAATCAAGATATATGTCTCTTTAGCTAAAATATAAATAAAATTACTTGATTTCTTTTGGTATAATAGAAGTCTTTTATCAAAAACTCATATATTTGTTGCTTATCTTGAGTTGATGTTTCGCCTTTCTAATGTCGGTGCAATTGTTGCTAAATAAGTAACAACTTCAAAAACACAATTAGGAAATACTGGGATAACAAAGTTTGCATAAAAATACCTGTATATAAAAAGGGAGTTGTACCAGTTACAAATGTAAGTAATGACCATTGTTACTAAAAAGGAAAGTTTCTTCTGTTGTAAAATTCAATTTATAGGTTGCAGTTAAAAACGAATTTTGTGATTTTTTCTGTGAGTTCTCAAAAGGCAAAGTTTTGTTTTGATTAATTAATGAAAATTCCTTTAATAACTTGTGCAATTTCGATGAGATTAGTATTATTCTATTTTCACACGCCCGTAAAATTGAATGTTTATCTCTGGATGTACAATGTTTTATAGGCCTACCTAATAGTTAATGTAAACTTCGAAGAGCGTTAATCAAACATTCGCGAAGCTTTTGTGTCATGGCTTATGTTGCTCTTTGATACTTAATCGTTTTGCAACATTTTATCTGTAATAAAATAGAAAATATTGATATTTTACAAGCATGCAAAACATATAATATATTATATAGTTGTAGTGCTGTGTTCATATCAAGTACGTTTAGAAGAAGTTGAACATTAATACTAACAAACTGTAGTAGCAATAAAAGTAAAGTTAAAAGTAGAAACAATAAATCACAAAGTCTTCAATGCAACACTGAAGAGACTTACTGACCTGGTAGAATAATAAATTAAACTTTAAATCTATCACTGAAGGTTATTCATACTCTCTCAAATATTGAATAATTTAAAGTAACCAAATAGAACAATAGTTTTTGATACTTGAGCAAAGATTTTTTCTAAGGATTTCAAGAGTGATAAACGTGAGAGAAAAGAGAAAATTCTACTTTGTTTTGATTATATATTGAAATTGCTGAGTTAATATACTGAAATCGCAGAGATAAAACTGCTTAAGAGAAAATTTATAAACTGCAGTTAGCATTGATGCGCATACGACTTAATTTACCAATCAGACTATTCAAGATTGAACAAAAATTACATTCAACAATATTCTGGAAAGGTCATGTCATACAGTAAAAAATGTGCAATAATCTGTTTACACAATCAAAAATGACAAATATTTTCTTATAAGTTTTGTATTTTAGGAGATCCCCGAAGGTCATCAAGCTATGTTCGAAATAATATGATTTCTTTCTATTCCGTTAACAAAGTTAAAGAAAAAAGTGTGTCAAAATTTTTGATAACGTATTCTAGCTGTTATTAGTTGATATAGACGCTTTGTCCATAATTGAAATAAAAGTATAAGTTATGAGAAAAATTGTGCTCGTTTGTATACTTTGGTTACTCTCAAGTTCAGTCAACATGTTTTGTTCTGAAAGTTTATGTCAAACATTTCTGTTAAACATATTTTTTTTCTAGGAAAACAATCTAGATTAAGCACATAATTTACAGTGCCTTATCAATAAAAAACTAAAAGTTTCAAATTAAAACTTGATTTTGTTTCTCTTCATAAAAGATTAGGACATATCAGTAGGAACCGTACCGCTTCAAAATGTTTAATCTAAGCTTAGCAGAAAAAAATTATTTTTCATTTTGAATTCAATTATATAACATCACCAAACCTTGGATGGAACAAAGTGTTAAATGTTTTGATCCCTTTTATCTAGACACTTCGGTCTCAGCCGAAAATAAGCGCACTTTTTCTGTTTGGTCCTGTTAGAGTTTACTTATATATATATAAAAGTATTAATAGCTATATTATATTTTTAGTTACTGTCCTGTGTTGCTTATTCTTGTGCGCAGCAGATCTCAAAAAGTATTAATAGTTTCATTATATTTTAAGTTACTGCTCTGTGTTGCTAATTATTGTGCGCAGCATAACCCGAAAAGGGAATCAATTAATATTTTATCTAGTAGATAATGGGAAGAAGTACTGTGCACAGGAAACATAACTATAAGTTTTATTGTTTTTGGAGCTTTTGTCAGTAATTACTTTTTATAGTGCGGAGTATAATTTGAAAATTATTCAAGGGAATCAATTGATACTTCAAATAGTATTGAGAAGTGCTATGCACAAAAAGCCATAAGTCGATGTTACAATCATTTTTAGAGTTTCTGTCCTCACTCTAGTTTCAGTTATTTGAGATGATACTCCTTAATTGTTTGAAATCATATTAGAGGACAAATAAATTGTGTTTGTTTATAATGCTGCTATTTTCAGTTAAAACCATTCGGGGACATGTGTCATTTTATAATGACAACTCTTTATTGTTTCTACCAAGAAAACAATCTAGGTTAAGCACATAATCTTTATTGCCTTATCAATATAAACACAATCCGAGCTCAGAGAAAATTCGTATAGTGATACACTTCATATTTTACCTTAGTTGTGAAAAGTTTTCTTGGTCGGAGGATATAAAGGTAAGATGCCAAAATTTTATCCTACTAGTTTTTCAAATGTGTTTTTGCACAAGTCTGAAGCTGAAAATAACGGAAGCTGTGGAGGGGAAACTTGTGTTAGTACTTGTGACTATTTCTTAGTTGTTATGACTTATTAAGGTGCTAATTGTTATGACCACTCTAGCAATAATTACTATATTTTTCTATGAGAACTACAAAATAAAAGTAGCAAATACAAATGCATGTTCAAATATGAAAACCATCTTTCTTCAATTTGATAAGGTATTGTACCACTGCAAAAGGTTCAATCCATTTTAGGTTGAAATCATTTGTTTCATATTTAAAATTCAATGCTTTAAAATCAATTGTCTGGTAATTTTCCTGAATTTTATGAAAAAAGAAAATATAAAAAAGCTTAATTAAGGATTTACAGAATGAACGTAGAGTAGAAGAGTTATTGGAATTATTTGCTAAAGCACCTGGTATAGAGAGCATCTTTTGTTTTAGGTTTTCTTTTAGAATTTTGTAAAATGAAAACTTTGCATTTTTGTCAAATATTTCAACTTTACGATTTCATGAAGAAAAAGATCTACAAAAACTTTTGTTGAAAAAGAGCGTTCATTCATAATTGATATATGAAAGGACGTACGACGATGGTCACATTGCCGGACGGATGGTGTTATTTTAATAAGCTCATTTTTAAAAGCATAAAATTAATTTAAAGGGATAACTAGTTAAATACCTATATTTCAACAAAGAGAAAGGATAGTGACAAATTCTGATTACAATAATCATGAAACTAGAATTGTTTTAAAAAAAAAACGTCTCCCCCATGCCCCCGACCCTCCCAAAGGAAAGAATTCGCGTGACCCTTAGCTATAATATGCACAACTTCACTCGCTACTGATGCTTCCCATCACGTTTGCAGAAAATATAACAAGGGATTTTCGGGATGAAGGGATGACACGATTTTCTCCCGTTTCAGGCCTCTGTGACCTTGACCTTTGATCACCATAATTATATTGCAATATGCACAAACTAGACAGGCCCCTGTGACATTGACCTTTGACTTAATGACCTCAAGTTGTTATATGCACATCTATTTTACATTCTGTTGCTTCCCTACAAGTTTGATGAAGTTTTTGATATGAAGAGCAGACATGATTTTCTCCCATTTCAGGTCCCTGTGACAATGACATTTGAAGTTTAAGAGATAAACAGCGAACACAATTTTACAGTTTCTGGCCCCTTGAACAATTACCTTTGACTAGATGACCCAAAATTGTAATATGCACAACTAGACTTCATACTGGTGCTTTTCTGAAAGTTCAATAAGAAAAACAATAAAGTGTTTTGGAGATAAAGAGCGGACCAGATTGTCAGTTGTCAGGTTCCTGTGACATTGACAATTGAAAATATGACCCAAAATTTTAATATCAGTTCTGCTGCTTCACTGAATGTTTGATAAAAATCCACGATGAAGAGCGGACAAGGTAATGCGGATAGACTTGACAGTCGGGCGGATAGACAGACAGCGAGGGGGAAAACAATATGTCTTTCCATGAAGGAGGGGGATATAATTATGGACATTTAAATTAAACTCGCAGTCCAAATGAAAAACATACAGAGATTAATCTGGGTTTCAACTTAAAATTAAAGTGCTGACGTACTAAAAGGAGGTCGTGTGTGAAAACTTTCAAGTTGTGCTTATCATCACGAAAGCAAAGAAATAAACTGGCAATACTTTGGTAGCCGTTCTGGTTCATGAACCCTTAATATAGGAGAATAGCTCCGTCCCAAGTTGACCCCGTGGATGTAGTGTCTACAACTTAGAATAATGCAAGAGCAGCCAAAGCTGTACTTGGAGTTACGGGGGTATATTTACTTAAACTCTCAGGACAAGCTCACTAAAATTTAGATGCATATCAAGCCTATATATGTATTCAAACTGTTTCACGACAAATATAATTAAGTTATTTAAATAATGCACTATAAAATTATCAGCCCTACTAAAATACGGGGATCCACCAAGGGAACCTCCCCTTATTTCTCTTAGGAAATTGCTGAGAAGACTGTTTCAAATTGGCAAGTACAGGAAAGTGCCAAGATATATAAACTGCTGAACACGACCTGAACTAAATTAGAATTTATATGTGACAAATTATTTACCATATAACTACTTTTTCAATAGAATATAACCAATAGCTAAATTCTTGTTCGTAACTGGAATTTAATATGTTATTTATAAATGAATATATCAAAGATTTTATATATTTTAACAGTCAACATGAAAAAGATCATTTTACCTATATCAATAGACCTTTGTGTAAAGTGTTCGCGCTAAAAATCTGCCGCTGGGTGTCTCTGGTGATCGGATTCCCGCTAAATTTTCTCGTTTTTAACGTGAAGTATTCATATATGCAACACCACATATGAATGAATACTGCAAATCACCGGATGATAATCAGCAGTCTACATAAATGTTCTCACTTTTAACGTTATGGTGTCATATTCTTCCTTATTCAAACCCATTTTCATGAAAAATTGATTTCGTTTGATGTTCAGTCGTTTTTAACTTTTGTGTGAGGTCTTAAGAGGCAAAGTCTTGTTGGTAAATGATAACACATTCCTTTATCAACTTACGCAGTTCCAAACAAATCAGTATCGTTTTTTTTCATTCGTTCGTATAACTAAACTTTACGATGTACGTATTGTACATAGCGATTATAAAGAAATTTAAACTATTGTAGAGATAGGGGAGGCATATCCTTACATGCTCTGTCAGAATTATAAGCACTGGTTATGGGAGACGGTGCAGAATGTTTACAGTTATAGCTTGCACAGAATCTGCGCCCACATTGCATTAGAAAATTGTCCTCATTACCACAGTGTCTAGTGAATCTGACAAATCTAACTACATACCATGTACTGCAAAGATGTCATTTGTACTTCATTTATCGTTCTCATGCTAAAGCGCTTGATAAAGAAAATAAATTCATTTTTAATAGCATGACCCAGCTCATAAGGCGAAACCGGAAATATTATGGTCGGTCTTAAAAATAGAAACATACATTTTTAAATATATATAAAATCGATTACACCTCATTATTCTAAGAACACTTAGGATTAAGAAGACATTTATAGCCTACCAAAGAGGTAATAAATTACCCTAGGTAGCTTAAAGTAAACATGTCTTTTGCAGAAAATGGCAAAGTATTCTGCAGCTCACCAGGGAACCTTCGATAATTATCATAACACATTCTTCATAGAGATGACTGATCTTCATGAAGGAAGTAATCTTCAATTTCTCGGAGAATATTTTAACAATGGCAAGAGGTCTGATAACAATCAACCTGGAGTCTCGGGCAAAAGTTTAGACAAGGCCCACGATGGCAGCAGAAGTATTTTCCATTATTTTTGTAATCGTGCGAAAGGCTTAACGGGTGTAGCTGGTGGTATGATGTATAGATACAATGGCGTTTACCTGTATATCGGATTCAGCAACCCTAGAATTGGGATCAACAAGGCCTTTGTAGAACTTAGACAAGAGCAATATACAGCGAAATGGGCCTATGAACAGCTTGAATACAGAGACGATAAGATGTCTACCTGTTGTGGATGGAAAGCCCATGCAACGTTTGTATCCTTGCATATTTATACAACTAAACTGCTATATTATAATTATAGTTTAAAAGTTCTGGATCTAGTACGAATATAACATTTTTGCATTCTTACCATTTTGACACTTGGAGCTATCTGTTAAGTTGTCATAGCCATATTTTTGCGTAATCAAAACTGTACAATGCAATGAGTAGTTATATTAGTATTAAATAGTTAATCACATTTATGTTATTTTGAACTTCTAACGCACCACTTGCCTTTTAAATTTTCAACCCTACACATATCTGCCTGCTTTTTGTTTTCAATTTGGGGATTGTTATAAATACATTATGGAATGTTCATTTCTAAAAATTATAATTTGTATACTGGTATTAGAAATATAAAAATGCTCGCATTAAAAAAAAACCAATAACATCTTATAAACGAAAATGCATGTTATTACAAAATTATGGTTTTTAAATACTTGTAAATGTAGAATGTTCATTTAAAAAAATTATAATTTGTATATATTGGAAATA
>JAUMHA010077530.1:0-12053 GCA_032359765.1 Saxidomus gigantea
ATAAGAAAATCAATATTTGGAAAGTTATTATTTCATACTGGTAGCGTGAAGAGTTTGGTGTATTGGGTTAAAAGCTAGTATTTCCTCTACGCTTTGTACACACACCATATTCAGCTGGATTTTTACTTGAAAAAATGCGCATAATGTCACTTTAAATAAAAAAGTACCAGCCATATCGATATTTTCATTCTTTTTCATTTACTAAATCTACAATGCTACTGAGCAACTCTGACCAATGTTCCTTCCATTGTTTCGTTAGAAGAAGACAATAAATTAATGATTTTCAAAATATTCAAGTTAAAACACATGTTTTAGCACTTCAAAAGAGCATTTTTTTTATGAAGATCACTGCAAAAAAGCTACACTGATGTTTCATAAGAAAATGTTTACCAACTTTATATTTTTTTGAAACAGTGAGCCCTGTCTGCAGAAACTAAACTACTTGTTATAATTATATATATTACATTTCTTATCAACATTATAAACGTAAAACCTAAATTTGATACTTTCAGGATTATTAAGTAGCTACAGTTTTGGAAAGCAGGTTAAAGTCACAGGTAGGAAACTCTAACCCTTCAATGTGTACTTGATATGTGCAGCCAGATGTGGGGACACTTACAGTGCCCTCTAGTGGACCAATAAGAGGCTAATTACAATAAAATTTTTGGTCATTTCTCAGGTTTTAATACAGGCATGCAGTTTACCTAACCATCGTTCCTAGAAAATCCAGTACAAGAAACTTATCCTTAGTACGAAACTGCCACTTTTCTCACATAACAAGACATCATCGGTACCAGGGCTCAAACCCATGACCCTGGATCAACTAGTAGATACAGTGATTTCATGTCAGTGACTCTAACCACTTGACCACTGAAGTGATACTCAAATACAATGATATAACTGTTACCTGCAAGCACCACAGATAGGTATCCCCATCTTATCATGACATCTAAGGCAGTACAATTCACCATTTACCTCCCTTGCATCAGCATTCAGCTCAATACTGAAAACATAAAATAAACCATTTCTTCCTGCTCATTTTAACATCATAAACTAAAGGATCAGTTACAATGTCCAAAGTAGTTTTCACAAAATTCAGATTTGGTTGCACTTTGGCTGTTCAGTATATAAAATCTCTAGCAAAGTAACCAGACTCCTTGACTATTTAAAACACAATGGTATCTGTAATTTCAAGTACCATATATAAGCAAACTAAGACACACACACCAGACAGTAGATAAACATACATGGTTATATCGAAGTTAACAATCTGGTTCAAAGCCCATAATTATGTCAGTTTTTTGTAAGAAGACAAGATCCTACCTGCAGGAGTTACAGTTGAAGTGGTATGGATGAAAGGCCTCTCCTTTAAATTTTATATGTCCTTCCTCTATTATAGCATGGCACTTATGGCACACGTATTTCCCCATCCCACGTGCCTTCTCCTTAGCGTTACACTCCCTACACAATGCCCTGAAATATTTAAATAATATCAGCATTACATTTGTTGTTCAGATATTATTTTATATCTCTATTCCACAAGACTTCTTTTTAGCATTACAGTTGTGACAAAGTGCCGTGACACAAAAAGCATCAAACAAATCTGCTACGGACCTGGGTCTTACACATGACACACCATCCCAGTGGAAGTTACAGCCCAGACAAGGTCTCATCAACATGAGTGTGTTTCTTAGCTTTAACCCGTTTGAACTATAGATCTGGGTCTTGCGCTCAACAAAGTATTTCTCAACTTGCCTATATTTAAGAGATATATTGTCACAGACTTGAAATCTGTGACTGTTGTCAAGGTACAATAGTTTCTATTTTTATGACACATTTATGTAATTATACAAACCTTCCAGCATTTTTCACAAAGCCGGAGTCAGCCAAAGGTCCGGCACAAAGTTGACACCGGAAACAATCGGGATGCCAGCTGTTATTCAAAGCCTTGATCACCCTTCCGACAATGAACTCTCCTAAAATAAAATACGAATTGTTTAATACTGTATTGTACTACAATATTTTCACTTTCTTTTTTACAATAAACTTCCCTACAGGAAAATAAAAATCATTACATTATAACTCCACAATATCACTGTTACATCTTACAATAACATTCTCTAAGAAACTAGAATCATACATGTATATGTATCCCTAACTTTAACACAATACTCTAAAACTTTACTAGAAACTCTTATAAAAGGAAATAAGTTCCTTATAAGAAACTTTAGAAGAATATTTTCACACTTTCAGCTTTCTTCAGTATCTGCCATATTGCAGACATTTCTACAGGCAGGCAGTTTACCAAACAATTATTCCTGGGAAGAAAGTTCTAGAACCCTATCCTCTGTAAGAAACTGCCAACTGTCTCACACAAAGACACATATTTGGTAGCAGGGCTAAAACCCATGACTTGACTATAATCATTACCATATGTTTTCTAAATCCTGTGGACAAACATCAAACATATATGATTCAAAAGTATATGCATTAAAACTTTTCATAATGAAGTAATTAACAAACGTATAAATGTTTTATACCAATATATTTCACTTGAATAACTTACCACACTTTCCACAGCATGGAGCAAACAATACATGGAAGTCATGTTCACAATACTTCCTGCCTTCAAACTGAAATCAAGCAATGTTATCATTATTAGGCAAAAATCAAACAAACTTGCACTTGTTTTTTATTGTTATAAACACCCACAGAAAGTTTCATAAATCTGTTTGTCGTACTGTAAATTGGACAATCTTCATGTGACGAAAATTTTGCGATTTGTGAGCAAACAGATTTATTCTCTAATGGTAAAACTATGTGAAATGAATCTTTCGTAAGATTTTGAAATTAGCAAAGCTGGAAATCTGCAAAACTTAAGTCATTGTGAATAGTTCCCAATTGACAGTATGTGAAGCTATAGCATACAGACACCTGTTGCAGGCATTGTATTATATAATTCTTTCCTGTTTTATTTGTTCTTGTTGCTGATAGTGTTTTCTAAAACAAACGATTCTAACTGGAACTCCATAACAACCAAACTGACTTAGTATTCATAAACTGTAAAGCATTACTACAGGAATTAAGAAAGCTGTTAGTGAACACAGAAACTGTTGACAAGGAGCATTCAGTAATTTAGAGAAATTAAACTAGATCACAGAATGTGTCCCTATAGAAGCATGTTCAAAGATCAGTAGAAAAAACTTAAAGCTGGTCGCCCACAAATTTTGCTAAAACATAAGTTTTTCCAATGATGTCTTTAATGTCTATAAATTGGGAGACCTCTACATTAACTGACAAATCCATAAACAGTATAGAAATATAGCTGTTACATGAAAATATGCAGAGAAAAATGACAAAGTCTCCCAAATGCTTGTGAATTTTTAATACAATATCTTTTTTTTTGTAGATATTTGTATTTTTTCATAAATTTTCTTTAATTATATTAATTAACATGATTTTGAGAGATCTGAATACACTGAGGGAAAGAAAATAATTTTTTACCAATTTTTCTCTCAACTGTGAAAGAGCAGCTTTCAGTAATTATTTTGAGACAAAACTGTGTGCAAATAAATCTGATTAACATTTTATGACATACTTCAAAGTTACACCCAAAGTTACACCCACCTCATAGAAGATTCCTTCTGGGAAAGGCTGGAAACATTGGGCACACCTGTAATATATACATGTACGATTATGTTAAAGGGACATAAGCTACAACTAGCAGATTATTTTCTCAAAATGTTATAAAGGGGCTTTATATATGTATTTTCAACCAATGAAAACTTCTCTTGCATCTGAACTTTAATCTGCCCAAACACTTTTTGACGGTACATGAGAAACAAATTCCAGCACTGTTTTTATGCACTATTTTAATAAGTATTTTTATGTTCTTTAGCCAAAAAATGTTAAATGTATTCAAATATAAACTACAAAGCAATATATGAGCAGCAGAGACTTTGTTAAAGTTATAGTCTAAGAGGTAACTTACACGAAACACTGCGGGTGCCACACCTCACCGTTAGAGTTTACAATTTGCTGGTGTTGTCCGAAACCTTCTCCGCATCGACAACACACACCAATGCCCATAGACATATCAGAACTGAAAATATAAATGAAACTCAACGTTAATTTGTTGTTTATCTATATGACATTTGGTTAAAATATCTCTGGTATGTAAATCACCATTCCTCAGAAATATGTTGACAATGTAATCACTGTACAGTACATCCGTGCTGCTGCCAATTTGATCTAGATTCATCAGTGGATCCTACATATTTAGACAGAAAGCATTAAAACAATACAAGGCTGGTCCATGTAACACACAGTACTCTTCTGTCTAAACTAAGTACAACTTACAGAATTATTGTTACATGGAACAGATTGGGAATAAACAAACTGTACTAAAATATCAAGTACATGTATGTAGCAACAAGTGATATTTTACTGTAAACAGTTCTTGAAATGTTGCTTTGGAAGTATTCTTTGTAACAGTTTTATAATCTCAGTATGTAGAATCAACATGTAACTGGCAAATTCTGCTCCCATTTACTGAGACCTTACTGTATTAAACAGAGCTCAAACAAATCACTGCATTTAGCAATTATGCTTCTGTCACATGTTATCATCTCCCTAGCCAAACCCCTTCTTATTGTCTAGCTCATTGGCTACCCCTACTTCTACACAAGACAGTTCCCTGAAATCTGAGACTGAGTCAAGTGAAAAAGACTGCACTTGAACCATCAGGCTGTGGAAGCAAAACGTAGAAAATCAAAACAGACTAGAAATATCTTACGAACCACTTTCTTCCACAGGGAAAAAATTTACATTATACCATTGGTATATATCAATCAACGCTCAATTTAAGATATTCAAAGCCCTTCCCTGTAATATCTAGTATTACATGTACTTTAATACAGTTTATAACTTTTGTAAAATGATTTTCATGTTAACTGTATAAGTTATGTCAGTTTAAGAAAACATGAAAAGTATGCAAAAAAATTCCCCCAATTGATCACTGTATTAGTAAGGAAGAAGTAAAATCACCTTTCAGCCAATTCATTCAGTAAAGATTCCTGGCGATTTATTCTACGTCTCTGAAACAAATCTGACTGCGTGAACTCATCCAATATTTGCAACTTCAACATTTTCATACATAATACACTGTTCAATACATGCCAGAACTCCCTGACAAACTTGAAGACAAAGTTCACCCTCTCACTACTGAGCAAAGTGTCTACACTTGTTTGACTTATTTTATCCAGCTTCCAAAACCTCTCTATATATAGAAGTAACAAAACTTCTCATTTGTTTCTCTAGTATATACCCACTGACTCGGAGTGAAGTAATGACACACCTGTACTTCACCAAATCCCTGTGATAATTGGTGACAGATTCTGTAAACTCTCTTCAGCAGTTTGTTATGGATTGTGCCGATTGATTTTCATGAAAGTGCATTTTACGACACATGTAGTGCATGCAATTGATATGTCCCTGATGACTATTAAGGGAAGGGTGTACCTGTAAGGTATGATATATTACTTGCCCTTCCTTGATCATATTTTCATGCCATGTTTACAATGGCAGACAGTGAACATAAACAGTGAACATAAACAGATTGGAACAGGTTAATTGAGTAAGTGACAATGAAGTCAAATCATTTAATTGCTTCATTAGGAACAAAAAAAACTGCCGCCTTATAGCTATGTGCCTTTATATGTTTTGAAGAGAAGTATCTGCCCACCATTACATTTGTTGTTATCTGAAAAAATATCATTTACTGGTACAAACAAAACAGATTATTGTGTGAGACTGTATTTTCCCCATACAGGCTGTTGTAGGCAATACACTGTGAAATGCTTCATGCATGTTCCAAACGGTTCATTAACCTGGCTTATTAATAAACGATTAATAACACATCAATAATTAATATGGAAAAGATTTCTGTTCTCCCTTTCTGTTAAAAAAACCCCTAATAAAAGCAAATATATGAAAGTATTACTTCCTATTAAGATTTATGAATTTGCTAAACTATTTTAAGAACTTTTTTGCTTTACTTTAGTATGAGATTATCACTTTAGTTAATATTTTGTCACTAAAAATGTGAAATCAAGACTTAATGCACTGTATTACATTGTATATTATTAATTTATTGCAAAGGAATTTGTAAATAGACCCCCACCCCATTCTCATAACCCCTTCAATGAAATATTTTATTTAAAACTCTATAAATCCTATATTTGTATAAACATCATTAAATCCTTTACAAATTAATTTTCTTCCGCCTTAAATGACAGAAATCCTTTTTCTATCAAAATGAAATAATCTGTAAATAGATTCCACTTTCATCTTGTCAAGGACTGTAGGTAAAACTGTTATGTTGAATCTCCGCAAAGTGCCAAACTTCTGCTATGACTTTAAGTCAGATTATCAGAAAAATTCAACACAATTCTCATCAATTTTTCCAGTACACTGAAGAAAGTAACACCAGTTATTTGTCTCCCATGTATGTAAATCCAACTCAGAAACAAAATCACTTGTTTTAAAATTATAAGTTGGACAAAACAAATCCATACAGAAAATAAAACTTCAAATACAAAATGTAAAATATTTTAATTATCCTTAAAATTTTTACAGTCTGTCTGCGTCCTCTTTAAAGAATGCATTTTCAAATGCATTTTTGCACTTCTTAGCAAAAACATTTTACTATCCACATTGAGATTTGTTAAAAACTGTACTATCTGTGTGTATATATACATCATGGTTAGGCCGTTTTAGAGTGTCACTTCATAGGAGTGTATCATTGAAAAGTTCAAAAGACACACAATATATCCTAATTGTTTGAATAACCACAAATCAAACAATGGAGTAAATCAACGATGACTGATCAACGACTGACAACAAATTAGCTAACATACTAGAACAATAAGGACTATCAAGGACAGTGTCTTCCAACAGTTTTACTGAAATACAGTCCATATCAACTTTAGTCTTCTTTTAGGTTTATACAAGTCATAATGACAATATGTTGATTCACAAACACTCTCAAATGTCCTTAATACATGTAGTTGAAGCAAGGGGAAGTACTCTTACAACCATACTATGATTTTACCTTAATATTACCTGCCCTTGTTTTGTTAAAACACTGTCTATAAGCTACTGTAACTATACAAACCTGGGTCCATTTTGCACTGGAAATCCTGGTAATTGAGGTGCAGGCTGATTGGGCCCAGCCTGAGTTCTGATCTCATGTATATCACCTAGGGGCTCCTGATCTTGCTCATGTGGGTGAAGTCTTCGCCGTTGGAACAGTGTACTTTCATTACGTTCACTCAGGGATTGAAGCCTGAGAGGGTTCGGAGGTCTTGTTGGTGTTGATGTTATAGACATTGTCAGTTTCTATATTAGTATTTCCTGTATTTGACTGACTATCAAGTGAGGTCTTTTCTGTGTTAAGTTATGTTTTTTTGTGTTTTGAAATTGTCTCAGTTCCTGCAACAAGCTACAATGTAGTAGAACAAGTCACTGTCCCATTCATACAGCTTTTTGATCTGAAAATTTATCCTATGTCCATCAGAAAACTGCAATACAGTGTAAAACTACACACCACCAACCACTTTCACAGCAACATCATCTCAACCAAAAACCATGAACAACACCACTATCAAATAACTTCTTCACCAATTTAAAAATCACCATCACAGAATGACGACAACTAAACATTCAAACACAATCACTACACGTGGTAAAATTTCAATTTACTACGACTTCAAAAGTCACAACAGTAACTATAATCTTAATTATTTACATGATAATCAATGTCAATACAATTATCAGCTGCATTTAACTATAATCCTTCATAATCAAACATAGCACAAGCCAATTGTATCTAAATTTTCCTCCATTTTTTGATAAACATTTGAATGTAAACCAATTTCACAATCATTATAGCAACTGCTATATAAAAATCTGTTGTCAACTATTGTAACTGATCTTCAATGCCATACTGAAAGTTGTGCCCAAAAACCTGTGACAGTAGAGGTCCTGTAATAAGACCTTTTTTCAGACCAGTAAAAAGTGATCTTATAACTGAATTATTAACGAGACCTTTTTACTATGAAATTAACAATTTAGTTCTGAAATGTCTGGTCTTAATATTTTGTACTTTCTACTTAATCTAAATCCAGTTTCTATCTAAATGTGGCACCTCTACAAAAAGTATTATTTTCACAATCATTTTTAAATCAATTCTAAACATCTGCTACACCCATACCGGTATGTAATTTCAGATGATAGCCACAAGTTTTATCATTGATAGAACAAGTAGAAGAGACAATATTCAAGGATTTTTCAAGCTGTATATTTCAAGCTGATATAGGTTTATGGTGGGAACAAACATTTCTAAATAGAAAGTTTCATTTACATTTCAGCACTTTTCTTCACATCAGTAACAATCCTATTGATCTTTGAAAATATTGGTGCAAGCAGAGAGAGACAGTTAACATGAAAACTAGAGTTATCACTGAACGTTATTAAGATACCCCCCATGAACGCACCTTGTCTCAAGAAATGGCTTCTCTCATTTCCCTAATCTCAATATCTATTTTATTAACATGCAAACTCAAAACCAACAGAACAACCGACGTACCCCCACCCTACATCAAACTTTGTACGGGTATGTATAGTAGTAGGGGAACTGCTAGGACGAGGACAGTTAACAGAATAAATACATTAAGAGCTACTCCTACCCAACACTGATTGTAATCAATTGACTGCTATCTTAACAGTTTCAATCTATTGAAAATGATCTTATCACTCCCTTAACCGCTTTAAATAATGGAGCTAACAAAAACATTAATGTTTTAATAGCCTTTTAAACAATATTCTTAAACTCATTTGTAAATCAATGTGACCTTTTACACAATTAAGCTTTTATGTTCCTTGACATAAAAAAAATAGGCCACAACCCAGGCAGATCATCTCATTCAAACTATCATTGTTGATGTCAAAATAAACTTAAGAGCACTAAAGACCCCATATAATCGTATGGAATGATATTATATCAGATATATTAGATATCAGATTTGGTAAGCTGATCTGAACACATTCTGAATTTGAAATGAAATTTAAGAACAGATTTTTATGAAATAAAAGACTTAAGAAGATCATAATATGAGATGAAAAACTACATGAAAACCTTTCTAAAGATATGTAAATAACTATCTCTTGCACACACGTTAACTTGTCTTTTTTTATGCGATAATACATGCAGCTTTGGACCAAGAACATGTAGGCTGTGAACTGCTGCAAGTCTGGTACAGTATGCACACTTACATTAATTCACCACAGTAACATTTTTATTATACAGTGTAACCTGCCTTGTCTGGTATCATTTAGGACCATGATTGATCATGTCAGTTAAAACAAGTTGCCGGATAAACCAGGACTGGTTTTCCATTTAAAACTTGATGCAAACAGGACCCGCTGTGCCAGATAAGGAGTTTTCCCTTAAAACCAGGTACTGGTTCAGACATGTTTTACTCTATTACGTCATTTAAATTAAACTAAAAATTTGCTCAACCAAACACTTGTTTGGTCTGTTGGTCATGACCAACTTAATTCGGTGTGATCATTCATAACCTGTCTTTTAAATTAAATGTGCATCTATAAATCTAATAAATAGTTCATCTAGTGATAAATACCGACAGGTTTATATCAACCTCTGGCCTACATTGTATGATTGATGCAAAGTATTCCTTTTTGTGTTTATACATATCTAGTGTATGAGACTGAATTAATCAAAACTGGTTGAAATTGAAATAAGTTATCTTAGTGAACCTACATACAACTTTCTCTTGCATTGTAATTCTCTTTTGACTAATTCTCTCTTTTTGCCAGACTCTCACTCTTTCTAACATACAGACAAGCCTTAACTTCTGTAAATAAATGTTACTTGACTTTACTTGTATGTTAGAAAGAGTGAGAGTTGTCTGGTACAGATCTGCAACTATACACGTTACCTACACAACACACCAGGCCCTGGAACAGCTTTTGTGTATTTTTCACTCAAAAAACATTGATTTTTCACACAAAAATGTGAAATATAATACATACTTTTATACATTTAACAATGTAACCAAGTTTGAAGAAGATCCATTGAAAACAAACACAGCATGAAGTACTTTGGAAACCAGCAGGGTGGTGAGCAGGCAATTTAGTTGATATTCACTAACCAGAACATAAAAAGAAAATCAGTAAATCATACTAACTTAACAAAGTTAATGTAGATAGCATGATGGTTACACCTGATGAATTGCCACTGCCAAATTTATGCATAATATCTGAACAATCCAAGGGCCACAACTCAAGTTACTAGGATGAAAATTAACAACAACATGATTTACCAGCTTCAGTTCAGACCAAAACAATTTTTTAACTGTTTAATGATCTTTAAAGAAGAAATAACTGAACTATACTGTAGCAAAGCGAAGTTATGCACTAACTCTACTGACAAAATGTTGTCCTGCAAAGCGGGTAATTGGTAGCTGATGTCCTTTGCCTTCCATTTACTTTCCACACAGAGACCTTCAACCTCAAACATTTCAAAATTTATATCAAATGAAACAATCATAAAACTGAAAACATTAAATTCATCCAACATCCGTGTCAAAAGTTTAGGATAAATATCACCCAGTCGCACGTACAACAACAAAAATAAAATCACCCACATGCAAAACTGCACACTACAAATTATACATACAATGCATGCACTCAACTTTCAAAAACTTCATCATAAATATCATCAAAAACATCCAAGTATTTCACTTTATACAGTATTTTCAAGAAGGTTACTGAGATTTAATGCATACATAAATTAGATTACATAATTAAGTAGAATTATTCTACATGCACATTTTTTAATTTCCTGAAGAAAGTTTTCTAAAATGTCCAAAAATTGAATCAAGGAATTAGTTTCCACTTTAGATTATTTGGGCAGTTTAACGATATCACTGTGCATGTATATTCCTACAGTATATTAATCCTGGCCAAGTGTCTCTCACCTTCCCATGAACTGACAGTGAACTATAAATCACTTAATCACATTACTATATGGAATGTTGACAGAAGGATAATCTATCAGCTACAGATTACTGGGGAAAGAAAAATATTTTTTGAGATCTTGTTGTTGTTTTAAACAAACATTTAATTCCAATTCACTAAGGGGGATTACACTATGTGTCTAAAATTTGCATAATTCATAATTTCCTACACAGAAGACCAGCAAATATATCTTTAATATGCAGAAATCTGACTGTAAAAGTGAACCAATGCATTCAATAGTTGTCAAAATGGATCAATATACTGTGCAACCTCTTGGGAGCAAACACCCTTGGAAACACAGAAAATGTTTTTGTTGTAGAGATGTATTGTTTTGGAGAGGTTGATTCCGTATACATACTTGACACAATGGGATAGAAAATATGTGTCATTTTATGGAGGTTGTTGCTCTAGGGAGGTATCATTCAGGGAGGTTGGACTGTAGTCAATGTAACTCATGCTGTCAAGAGAAATAAATACAGTCAAATGGGTTCAATGTTTGTCAAAGAAAATAAAGCATAGCAATCAACTGGGACCAATGTGAACTAAATGTATGTTGTCAAAAGCAGTTAACACAGTCAAATGTAATCAGTGCACTGAGTGCAGTAAAACGTAATCACAATGAAATGTAATAAGTGTAGTGAAATGTAATTACAGTGAAATGTAATCAGTGTAGTGAAATGTAATAAGTGTAGTGAAATGTAATTACAGTGAAATTTAATCAGTGTAGTGAAATGTAATTACAGTGAATTGTAATCAGTGTAGTGAAATGTAATCATAGTGAAATGTAATCAGTGTAGTGAAATGTAATCACAGTGAAATGTAATCACCATGAAATGTAATAAGTGTAGTGAAATGTAATCACAATGAAATGTAATAAGTGTAGTGAAATGTAATTACAGTGAAATTTAATCAGTGTAGTGAAATGTAATTACAGTGAAATGTAATCAGTGTAG
>JAUMHA010077641.1:0-18650 GCA_032359765.1 Saxidomus gigantea
CTAGGCCTTGTGGTGTCAGAGAAGAAGATTTTTAAAGTTTTTCCTATATAAGCCTATGTAAAACTAAGTGACCACCCAGGCAAGGTCAATTTTGATCCAAGGGGCATAATTTGAACAAGAGGGCCAAGATGGCCCTATATCGCTCACCTTGGTACAAGTCCATTGTCTGGTGGAAGATCACTAGACAATGTTATATACCAAATAGGTTTTCCTATATACGTCTTTGTAAAACAAGTGACCCCTCCTCCCTGGGAAAGGTCAATTTTGACCCCTGGGGCATAATTTGAACAAACTTTGAAGAGGTCTACTAAGCAATGTTACATGCCAAATATCTAAGCTCTAGGCTTTGTGGTTTCAGAGAAGAAGATTTTTAAAGTTTTGCCTATATAAGCCTATGTTAAACTAAGTAAACCCCCATGCAGTAAAGTAAGTAAGTAAATCTCATTTTAAACCCCCCCCCCCCCTCCTCCGTCACTTCGGGTAACTGTTTCGCGGGAACTCGGTAGAGCCTCAGTGACGGATATTTCGATCTGAACCTTGTGCTCATGAAAGAAACTAATAATCTGATTTGTATCGTGGCTAATTTTCTATCCTGCTCTATTGAAACTATGCTTTCAGATAGAGTGCAGTTTAAGCTCTGTCCTCTTGCATAAAGCAAGATACCATAAATATATTAGTTTGCTATAATGTAGATTCATCCCAAAGCCATTGGAAATTTAGAAATCATGAAATACACCCCTTGACACCAGATCCATGATGGATAAGATAATTTTAATAAGTTCGATATAATTTTCTACCAACTCTTTTGTTGATGGTGAACAGCAGATGTCAGTGATTTCTGCATGTATTGAAAAATTTGTTGATTAATAATCAAAAGTCATTTACAAGTATCAATTAACAAATTAACATGACTAAGGGATACAAACTAATTTTGAACTTATTTCTTAAATTTAAACAATCAAAGCGAGTTAAAAATGAAAATTGTCCCATTTCAAACTTTAGTTAATTACCGGTAATACCAATTTATTTTAGTTCGATTATGAAGCAAGCTCCGTAGCTTATTTAATCGCTCTCAAACACTCATTCCATATGTCATCACGCTTGCAAGAGAGAGGCAGCAAATTTTTCATCGATGCTACCCACTTACAGCTGGGTAGACTGAGGTGCATGGGATTTTAACCTAGAACCTGCCGTTCCGGAGGCGAACCCCCTAACCACTGAGCTATTGAGGCCCGCACAAACTTTATAATTGGAGTAATAATTCATCTAAAACAGACAGAAACTTGTTATATAAATCATCTTTCTTGATGTTATTTCTGCACCTTGAAATCAATGCAATATTTTAAACATGTCAGTTAAACCTCAGTTTCGTTTAAATTGGCCAAATAGTTTCAGAGATGATGCCATTTGAAGCAACTGCTGAAGACAGATGTGGGACGACAGACATTAGGCTATCACTAGAGCTCACCCTTAGCACTCCTTGCTAGACAGCTAAACGAACACAGGTACATAGAGTAAAATAAGTATTAAATGACTCACTTCTGGTAGCTCTCTGATTCTGTTTTTCTGCAAGTGGAGTTTTTCCAAGTTAATAAGAAATCCAAATTCCAAAGGAAGGTTTGTGAGCTGATTATTAGCAGCATGCAATTCTTCCAGTCTTGTTAATGCACAAAATTCAACAGGCAATTCTGTTAACAGGTTGCTGTCTATACTTAGAAACTGCAAACTTATTAACCTGAAACAAAAAAGTGAAACAATTACAACGTCTGTTTCAGTACAACTCACCAACATGTTTTGAGGGTTCAGTATAATACATAGAACAACAGTCATCATAGGACAGCAGTCCCTGTGCAACTATTTAATGATCTAATTATAAGATTTTGACAAGCAATTTTCCTTTTCTACACATACATGTACAATGTACTTGAAATTACCGCAATCCCGATGTGAAGTCCAAACACACCAGAGTACTGCAGTGATGTTGTATGTACATTGTACTTCCTTTCAATGAAGGGGAATAACACATGATGTTGATATTCACTTTGAGTGTTTCTGAATAAAAATTGACATACCTGCATATTTCTGAAGGAAGTGTTTTCAGGCAATTTGTATTCAAATTGAGGAAAGTCAGACTTCTTAGGTTCGCTGAAATAAATAACAGGATGCACATGTACATGTATAATGATTGTGATAATGAAAAAAGAGGGCCACAAGGGACCTATATTGCTCATCTTAGCCACAGAGAACACCTACAATGCCTGGTTATACATGTATGATTTGTGTAAAGTGTAAAAGATCTGAACATTATTACAAATCTGTAACATTCCCTTGAAAAATAAAAGCTGTTTTATTTTAAAGCCTGTTCTGCTTGGAGGATCCTATGTGCCAGGTAAGCTAAAAACGGGCAAAGATGGAGTTATGATTCTTTGTCACTGCACTTCCTCTGAACAACCTCTATCATTCTATGAAGTATCAACTCATCCCTTTAATACTTTTGGACTTACACTGAAGAAATGAAACATTCAGATGGACAGACGGGCACACAAAACACCGGCTATATTCTCTCTTTTTTAGGAACCATAGAAAGTAAAACTTGAAGGAAACTTACTGAGAACCTTGGGTGTTAATGTATGTAGTTTGTTATTGAATAAATGCAATTTCTCCAGCATAGTTAGATGCTCAATAACTTCTGGAAGTTCTTCAAAATCATTGTTTCCACAGTTCAATATCTGTAACTATATAAAAAAACAAAGGTTAGTCACCGCATTCAAGTATGTTTGCACCTAATTTATTTGTCGCAATTTTTTTTATTAGTATGTACGATCAAATTACCACATATTTTACATTCATAAATAGAGCAAGTTCTGTATAGCATGTGCTTTACACGATTGTGTGCTTGCATTTTACCCCATTCATACAGGTTTCAGAACAAGTGCTCAAAACATTTCTTCTCATTAAATGTCATCAATCCATGCACGTATTCAAGTCCTGGAACTCCTTACAATATGCAGTGCTACTGTAGTTTCTCAATACAGCTTGGTATCAGAAATGAACATCTTCACTGAAGAGTGGTTTCCAAGATGATCTACTCCTGGGCAGAACACAGGGCATAAAAGCGCTTGATCCTATGACAAACATTACCCTCTTAAGAAGGGTGGCATGTTTAAAAGTAGCACAAATGTGTTTTAAAAGGTTGTAGAGAGGCCTCTTGAGGGATGGTAGCTTTTTTCATTCAGCTAAACGATTTAACCCAATTTATAGATTTGATTTTTTTCTGTCAAACTGTTAAGATGTAGAAGACGAACAACTACAAAATATCAGATTTTAAATTTGGTTTGCCTTCGAAGTTGAAAGACTAGGGGGATGGTAGTCTCACTTTTTCAACTTCGAAGGCAAACCGATTTTACAAGTTGACATTTAATTTACAGCTGTCCGCCTTCTACGTCTCACATTGATGTGCAAATAGCTGGAAACACACCCCCAACGAAATTCTGTTGGGCACTTATAGACGCAACAAAATCCAAATTTTAAATGTATTTACGATTTAACATGATAGGATTAAGTTTAAAAATGAATCTAACTCAATTCCAAGTTACGTTTACCTATTTACACACCTGCATCAACCGGTGAAATAAAAAAATCAACAGCATATAATGCCGTATGTGTAAACTTGTTTAGGTTTCAACATTCAGAATTTAATAAAGTGGTGAGATTTTTCATAAAATCTTATTCTTAGGTTTTCATTTAAAGACATATATATATCTACATCTACATCTACGTTTTACTGCTAACAATCGTTTACGATTATAACTAGCATTCTTCATTTTAGAGCGAAAAATTGTTATTTGAACTATGTTGCGCAAGTTGTACCAATTATTGAAACTACTCTTTCCGCCTATTATGGAGCACATTAAAATTAGGCGTAGAGGTGTGACAGTTATAAAATATCAGATCGATGAAAGTGGTCACACTGAAATGCCAAATTAATTAGGCTAGGGGGATGGGGTCCATACACCACGCCAACCTGTGTTTTTCTCAAGATAAGTTTAATTCACATGTTTACTAATTCTCTAAATCTATTCTTAGCTGAAATTTGTAATGGAATATGAAATGTTTAAAATAAACCAGTAATCAATAGTTCAATTCCTTGATTGGCTTGAACCTGCTACACACCTGGTATAAATAGCTAAGTTCATAAGGAAGTGTCTTCAACTTATTATTCTTCAGTTGGAGGTGAAGAATGCAGTCAAGCTTTCCAATAGCTTTTGGTACCCTGTCAAGTTTTTTATTGCTTAAATTTAAAGATTTCGGTTTCGATCGAAGGGCTGGGACAAGTAGCGTGTCCGCCATTTTACGTTGCTATCATTATCATGCAGAGCTGAAAATTTTGTGCGAATTTATTTATTCTTTTTCCATGCAAATAACTTGATAATGATAACATAAATTAAAAAATAATCTTTAACAATAAAATTCAAAGTTATGCACCATGTATTTTGAACAGAATGTCAGGAAAATCATGGTGTAATTTGGGTCGAGAAGTTGAAGAACGAACCAAGTCGGACCCGAGGGAGATAACTCTGCTGGTTTATTTTGACGTTAAGTGGACGAAATCTAGATAAACTTCTAATTTTCATAGGTAGACGGTATTATTTTTTAGAAATAGCTAGCTATGAATGTTTTTGGTCTTATGAAATATTAAAGTTGTTGCAATAAAACGTTTACAGTGATGATTGACCAGTTTGGAACTAGTTTTCGCGATATTGTTTTTTTGTGGTCCAGGTCAGATAGAGCTTTTGTGTTTTCCCGCTGACAGACATTAATTATCAATCTAGTCAAAAAATGACCTTGTATCATACCTCCCTTTCAAGTGTAGACCAATAAAAAAAATTCTGATTAGATAAGTTTCTCGAACACTGGTGATCTGCGAGAGTGCTTTTTTGACGCACTCATTTTGTCAATGACTTAACAGAAATAACAAAGAGCGTTTCCTATGACGCAATTAAGATATGTATACTCACATAACGGTTCAAAATAACCATTTAAAATCCTCTCAGAATGGCCTCGAAATGCAAGACAAATTGTTTACAAAATACGCTTCTGTCTAATTTTGACCCTATTCCGTTGCCGTTGTCGATCTGCATTTTGTACTGTTGCATTTTTCTGTGTATTGGTTCGTATGTTACTGTCATCATGGTATCATAGACGCTTAAAATGACACATTATGCAGTCAGGGGTGTAACTTGTATAAGTTATTTTGAAAATAACTTCTGTATTAAAGTGATATTTGAAACATTTTGTATATAAGATTACTTCCCTTTGCTGAAAGAATTAACTCCCTTGAAAGTTGAGGTGACCAAAATAATGGGAATATCTGAAAATAACGTATACAGGTTACAAATCAACATTTTCAGTTTTTCTTGAATTTCTTCATTACTAGCAGATTACCTCTGCAAATACCTGATCAAGGGGGTCACAAATGACCCTCAAAAATTTGTAGCTGCCAGAAACATTCGGTGACGGTGTATATTCTGACCATAATCAGGTCTATGTGATCATGTTTGCAAAGAAAACCTTGTAATGGGCTGTATTACACAATTTTTTCTACTGCAACTATACTACACACATGTGGTTGTTGAATCAACCAGTATCATGAATTGATTACATTTATGTATGTAATACAAAAAGCGCACATTCCTGCCTTACCTGAGAATCAGCCTCTTTTTTGAACATGCTGAATATCCCAATTTGTGTATAAATGTAGTGTCAGGTGAGTTTTGTTGTCCATCAACATTTTGATTCAAAAATCTCCTCTGAAACCACCGGGCCAATGTTGATGAAACTATGCAGGGATGTTCCTTGCATGAAGTTCTACCAAAATTGTTCAAAGAATTCCATTCCATGCAGAACTGTGGTTGCTATGGCAAAAAATAGGAAAAACTTTAAAAAATCTTCTCTGATTTAACCACAAGGCCTAGAGCTTAGATATTTGGCATGTAGCATTGTCTAGTGGACCTCTACAAAAATTGTTCAAATTATGGGCCCTGGGTCAAAATTGATTCCGTCCCGGGGTTAATTAATTTTACATAAGCTTATAGGAAAAACTTTAAAAGTCTTTTCTTCTGAAACCACAAAGCCTAGAACTTAGATATTTAGCGTGTAGCATTGCCTTGTGGACCTTTCAAATCATGACCCCCGGGGTAAAATTAACCCTTCCCAGGAGGGGGGGAGGACAGGGGTCACTTGATTTCGCATATGTTTATATAGGGAAAACTTAAAAAAACCACAAGGCCCACAGGCAGAGCTTAGATATTTGGAATGTTACTAAGCATTGTGTAGTGGACCTCTAGGAACTATGTTAAAATCATGACCCCTTGTATTATTGGCAATTGATATACCGGTGAGCGATATAGGGCCATCTTGGCCCTCTTGTTATTTGTAAACACAACCTTTTCAACCAATTAGATAAAGTCCTACATATCCACTACATGTACCCCTTAGACTTTGATTACCACAAGTAATCATTTTCCCTTTCACCCTTTGGAACCAACTTTCTTGTAACCTGACCATGACCCGTTCAAGCAGGCTGTGGTAAATATTCAGTATAAGTCGGGTGATCAATGTTTTTATCTTTTCATTCTAACCCTGTTCTCACTGTCTTATAAATGAACAGTTTAACCCTTGACTGGGTACTTCCTTCTAAGTCTCACTTTATACCTGACAATATTCACTGTCAGATATTTTATTGTCTCTATTGAAGATAAATCCAACATTTCTGATGTGCACTTTATTCCTGCCTATAACACTCACAAGAGGAGTTGGCAGTTATCAGAGATAGATAGATGTCTAATATAATCTTACAGTTTTCCCTGTATTATTTTTAGCCAATCATTGAGCCACTGTGCGACAGTGGTCTCATCCAAGAAAACAAGCTAAAATAAATGCTCTCATGGACGGACCTTTATAAAATTTGCTTCAAATCAAATCACTGTGCGACAGCTCCATCTGACCTGAAGATTATTTGCACTCGCCCCTAGTTGTTTCTCACCTCATTATTTCACACATTCCTATGATAATTCTATCACTAAACATTTTTTCTGTCAGTAAATTCAAAGTGCTCCTAGGGTTTTAAAAAATAACCATGTACACTCTACAATCATATTTTGTTCATAATTCTTTTTCACCACTTCATTCATTAAAATTAGATTACTTTTTTATATTATGCAATTTTCAGGTTACATTAGCCTGTGGCTCTAACAAGGACAGTTTTATTAAAGAGTGCAGCATTTTTCATATAACTTAGTTCGTAGGAAAATTCTAATAGATATCAAATACATGTGCACTTTCATATAAAGGGGAGGGTGAGGGGGGTGGGGGACAAACGTATGCAAAACTGGCTGGTTATAGTTTTACCAAAGGGTATATAAACACTGTAGAAAAAGCATGTTCTGTTAAAAAAAATATACTTAAATAAGACTATTATCATGGACTTGTATACGCATTGATTGGCAACTTCCCAAATTTGATAAAGCAATAACGTATAAGAATATAACCATAATCCCTTGCTGGAATATCTGACAAACATTAAACCAAAAAAAATAATCAATACTGAGAAAACTATTTGTTTAAGAAATATTCTGAAAACTGTTCAATTCAATATGGACAATGAGCAGAAACTGATTGTTTATATAAATTCAGAAAATCTCACTGTTTGCAAGAACTTAATATTTTGTATAGGCAAATTTGAGAGTTGCCAATCCATGTGTATATCATGTATATATAGGTATGTGCTTAAAGTGCCTAGATTTTGAAAAAAAAACAATGTAATAATTCTGATATTGTTACCTGTAAGGGAATCTACATAAACGAAAGAAATATATGACGCAACACATTAACATGAAATACCTTAAATACATGTATCCTTCAGAATTTGTCCCATTTTAAATTTGTAAATTTAATGCTCATTAATTTGTTTCTTTCAGTTAACCAACACACCAGCTGTGCATTTTGTTCAGGAAGAAGATCGAAAGATTGATTGATGATTGCATAGGAAGCCTGATTTACAGGTTCTAAAACTATGACAACAGACATAGACCCTGATAATGATCCCTCCCTTCATCGCTTGGAGGGTTCATCTAGGGAACAGCAAGGTGGACTCGTAATCATGAAAAAAAGGTCATCGTCAGATACAGAGAAGCACGCTTTTAAAAAGCCTTCTTTGTTTGGCCTAGATAAACTAGCGGCAGCAAAAAGACACTCAGAAAATGTGAGCGAAAATGTTAAAAAAAAGTCAAAAGTGACATCATACAAGGATGATTTTGATGAAAACAGTAGTAGTAGTAGTTCAGACAGTGATGAAGAAGAAAGGAACAGAAAATCAAAGAACGATAGGAAAAATGACAGGTAAGTTTCATTTGATGAATTAGTTACAGGTATTAAGATTCAAAAATCTTCTTGTCAGACATTGCTGGTATGATTTCAAATTATACATTAGAAACGTCCCTTGAGTGACCATCTACAGTACCTTTTTAGCTTAACTTAACACAAAGATTCATGGTTGTCAGTGCAAAATTAATATGTACATGTATATTAATGCACTAGAAGTCACATTGCTTGAGCAATCTTACCAGACCTGGCTAGAATACAATGGTCACAAGATTTTAAAGGTTTGATCAAACAAATTGACCTAAATGTAATATGTTGTTTACTAGAAAGATCCGAAATTCTGGTCTATATTATGTCTCAGACAATGTACTGACATTATGTTTAGAATTCTCATCATGTGATAACAGACTAAATTATCATTTAGTTTTTTTGTACTAAATTAGGCATTACAGACAAGTTAGAGTTGAGACACCGTCACACCCTGGTGGTGTAAGTGATGCAGTACGTGACAGACAACATGATCGTCACAACAGAGATAAAGACAAGGGTGTTTACGCATCATCAAAATATCATGAACATGATAGGAAGAAGGATAAAAAAGACAGAGAGAGGGAAAGAAGAACTGATCGAGATAAAGACAGGCATAGATATAGAGAAAGAGGTATTTGTTTGTGTATAGGGAATTGTTTACTATGCCAATGTTGATGAAACTTGGCATATTCCTTGAGTGAAGTTCTATCAAATTTGTAAAAAGCATTCCATTCAATGCAGAACTCTGGTTACTATAGCAACAAATAGGAAAAAAATCAACAATCTTCTCTGAAACCACAAAGCCTCGAGATGAGATATTTAGACAATTCCTTGAAACTTTATAAATGTTTTCAGGCTCTAAATTCAAGGTCACTGAGTAATGACTGATTGCTCGCAGCAGTCTTTTTATAAAATTTATTTCCCTTTCCAGTCTTAGAAATTACTGGGAAAGGTTTCTGTGTCTGTATAATTATTAATATCTTGCCTTAAGGCTTTAAAGCTGCTCGCTCTCAGAGTTTGGTAAAACAATAAAGTTCTTCAAACTGTATGAAAATAACATATTTTAGAACGTATAGTCATATAAAAAAGTTCTAGCATAAATTCCTGTAAAGTATATTTGTTAATTTGAAGTAATACGCTACCAAATAATAAAGCATTGCAAATGCTTTTGAAATTCCAGTATAAACATATAGTGTAGAGGTGCCATAAAACCAGTATTTTCAATGGATTTTTTTATAATTCCTACCTAGATTTTTACTTCTATTGTTGATTATAGCCTTTAGTTTTATATTTATGTATTAGTACGTCCTTTTGAAAATCTTATTTTTTTCAACGGCAACTAAGAGCGAGCAGCTTTAAAGGACAATTCTCTAACAGTTACCAGCCAGGTGACAAATTTACCTGCCAGGTGACAATTTACCTGATGTGTCAAACTTACCTGCCAGGTGACAAAATGACTTGCCTGCTGACAAATGCCACATATTATACTACAAAAGTGACAGGAATAGTTGAGCTGTCATCAAACAGCTCTTGTTAAATAAGACTTTATACTACAGATAGTGATCGTCGAAATAAACATGGCTCACAACGCAAGGATCGTCACTCAGACAGAAGAGACAGACACTCTGAAAGAAGTTCGCGCAGTTCTAGAGACTGGGGTGACACCCCACGCAGAAGAGATGAACCTGCTACACCTAACATCAGGCCGAAAGGTCAGTATTTTACACAATCAGGTTATAGAATTCAGTAATTTACTTATTTGAAATTAGCAAAATGTTTAGACACCTGGATTTATCAAAAACAAGTGACTGCTTCAACTGACGATCCTCAAACTTACTAGTCACATTGTTCATGGTTATTAGATGATTCTACAATATAGTTAATTTAATAATCAGTAGGGAGAAGTTAAGGGTCACAGGGACCGTTAACAATAGCAAACTGTACTTTGAAGTGGTTTCTGCTCAAAATCACGAGAACACTTGAGTCTAGGATCCTCAAAGTGGGCCTGTAGCTTGTTGTCAGTTAGATGACCAGACCTCTGTTGAAATTTGGTTACATTGCAAAAGATTTTCACAAAACTTACTCAGAACAGTCCAGTCAGGCCAGTAGAGCAATACTTGCCCTTTTAGTTCTCTTGTTTGTTCTGTAGATCAATGGTCAAGGTTATGGTGACCTTTAATTGAAAACAGTTTTTACTAAAATTAAGTGAAATCTTTGGCAACGGCTCCTCAAAATGAATGCCCATGTTGGCCGTAGTCATTACATTAAACTTACTGATTTTAGGGTAGGTATATCATAGATCAAGGTCACCTTTGGTGGTAAAAACCTACAAAAATGGGATTTGAAGGAGACTGTGAAACTTGAGACATTTATTTGATCATATTTGAGTTTAAGTTAAAGGGGTTGTATTCAGAACTTTCTTCAGAAATAGTGGTGCTTTTATTGGATTTTTAAGTCCCTTAGTAGTTATCATCAGTGCTGATTTAAGGAAAGGCAGTATGTTTTTAAATCTTTGTATTTTCATGACTGCTTTATTAGACACACCTTCGAGGTCGGCTTGGGATGATGATGATGAAGATTTCACTCCGCCAAAACGTTCCAGTTGGGATATGCTCACCCCTAGTGTTCATGAAGATAGAAACAGTGATTTAGATACATATTCTGATTATAAACATTCAAGAAGGTAAGAAGTGGGACATTTCAAATTGTTCAAGTTGTTACAGAAGACAGTCATACAATTATATTACCTCAGGATGATCAATCTTGGAAGACGCTTAGACCCAAGTATTAATAGTATCTTCAATTCTGATAAGAGAATTATAATTATGAATTAAATATTGTGCCTGTAGACACAATGAAAATAAAGATGTTGATAACTGAATGGAAAAAAACAAGACAAGATAAGGCCTTAAATGAATTAGTATTTGAAATTATATTTCGACACAGTATTGGCTGTTGGCCTACTTTAACTTGCTAGGTAAATCAATAAATTATATTCGGAGTCAGTTAAAGATACAATATCAAAGATAAAGACGTGTCAATATTTTTCCAAAGTCAACAGATATCTTAAAATATAAAAACATGATGGTTGGCAAGTAATGTTTTCTAAAATTTCTAGTGACCATTGTAAAATAATTTATACTGGTTTCTTTCAATTAAAAACTGGTGGGTGGTCTTTTTGTAGTTTTGCTGAAAACAGTCAAAAGTTTAATGTTTATATCTGTGCAGAGTTGCAAAAGTAGCACTTCTTTCTAGTCAATATCTTAATTATATTACATGTTTCAGCCAATTATTGGATACAACATGAAAAAATGTCATGAAAAATTATACCTAATCCTATCAGCGTATTTAATAATATTATAAATGATGATTTGCAAAACTAATTTAAACACCAAGTAGGTTAATTGATGTGTAAACTCATGATATTCCTCCACAGTTAATTGGTATACAAATGTACAGCAGTATTTCCTTACAACATACTGTACTATTTTAACATTGCATACCTATCAAGCCTCAAACAATGGGTTGGATGTTGTGTTCTTAGATGCCTCCTGACTTTCTTCCTTATTAAAAGTATTTATAAAAACATATTTATCAGTTATAATGTTTCCACTTAATTTTAATATAATGAACTAAAATATTGAGATAGGTAAACAACCTGAATTACCTCCCTTTTTCAGACTGATAGACATATTTTCAAATTTATCTGGTAAAGGTCTTAAAAATATAATATAAATATAAAGGTGAGTGAATTATATTACATGTTAAACAAAATGAGAATATGATGCCAAGAAATGCATTCAACCTTTAACCAGTTGGAAAATAAAAGTATTTTAGTATATAGTTCAGAAAAACTCTTGATTGAGCTGTTATCTTTATAACGTGAGAAAGTTGAAATCTTTGAAGGGTCATTTTGTTTTAAATGATCTGAATTATGAGGGTCAAACGGGTAGTTTAGTGAGGCACTAGCACTGTAAACAAGGTAACTGAGTACCAAAGCTATATTTATCCATGTTCATTTTAAAGCTATAAAATAAATGCTGCTCAAAATGTCAAGAAAAAGTACGGTCAAGAAAAGTTCTTAAAACATGAACAATAATTAGCATATTAAAAGAAATTGAGTAATGCTCAACCATTTCTTGATATTAGTACATGCAAAAACAAATTTATCATATCAAATTGATGGAAAAATCTGGCGGGTCAAAAAAGATTTTGTCATTTTTCAACTATGTTCAAAAGGAATAAAACTGTTTTATTTTATGCTTTCCAGTGAATTACTGAAATATATCAGCGAATTAATATTTCACTGTTTCAAAGCAGTGAAAATATCAAAATCTTCAACCCGGATTGACGTCAAAAAGTATATCGAGTGTAACTTATATCGGAAACCAAACGACGATAACATCGTTAAAATGACGTAATGTGTGCCATGATTTCTGATGACGTTTCCTGCAGTTTTAATATTCTTTATTTATTTGTTTTTGACATTTCAATAAAGCAAACTCAACAAAAAGTGAGTTTTCAGCATAAAATAAGAAAATTTGTTGGTATCTATCTATGTGATAGCACGTTAATTTCACTTGTGGACACTAAAAGTAGTTATTTGCTCTCGTGGCTGCCCCACTCGTGAAACTATCTCTTTTGGTGCCCACTAGGTAAAATATGACGTGATATTACACCGAAACCAACAATTATTCTCTATGTATATATTTCTGTTATTTATAGATATAGATAGAAAAATGAATTTTAATATAAATGGAAACAGTATGTTATAAATTGTGAGAAGGCTCAGTAGTAGAACTTGGTTGTAAAAGCCAGCTCCCTATTATTACAGTTTTCTTAAGATTTTCCTTTCCTCCGTCAAATTTTGGTTTAATTTTTTGTAATTTGTTTTTATGAATTCCCATTTTTACTAATACAAATAAAGAGCTGTTCTATTTCTTATTCACTTAGCATGCAATAGGTATCTAATAATCCAAGAGAAATAACTGATTAATTACTGGTTAAGTGCACCATTTTATGGATAATCTCTTATCGGCACCTCAAAAGGGATGGAGTGATGAATGGTTATTGACACACCGAGAGCTGTAACACTGTTGGAATACATACAAGTCCACTTTAACGGTTCATAAAGCACATTTTTAATGTTTGTCCAGCATCTTTTTTCTTTCTTACTTATAGGTAGAAGAGGAATTGAACTAATGATAATGCATAAAAACAAAATTTTCCAATTATGAAGCCTCGATAGCAATGATAGCTACCTTAAACAGAATTGTAAGTGTGACTGTAGTGAACTATTCTGGTTGCAATTCCAGGTCAAAGAAATCCAGTAAAGAGACACCATTACCAACACCATCATATAAGTACAATGAATGGATGGATGATAGAAAGAGAATAAAATATACACCAAGAGACGCAAGCAAAGAAGGTTTGTAACAGTTTCATCTACAAGTCTGTGTTAACTTATATTCTGATAATTTATTAAATGGACGTTGCGTTTGGAATGCATGTTGTTTATTGTACTATTCGGCAACTAGGTGAAGAAACAAGTATGCATAAACATGTGGCAGCTGCCACATTTCGCTTCTTTTTTCACGTATTGGACAGAACATTGCAATGACTTGTTTGTACTCATATTAAAACTAGGTAACACAAAAGTCCACAATGCACCTGCTCTGTCAAGATTGTTACCTTCTCCTTTGTCCGTCTGTCTATAAATTTCCTTGATAACACTCTACAGGCCACAATTTTAATTTGACTTTCATGAAACTTGCTCAGAAGCTTACCTGTAACCTATAGATGATCACTATCATTTTTAGGATCAGTGAGTTTAAGGTCAAGGTCACAGTGACCTCCATTTATTTTTCCTTGATAAGATTCCAAAAGATTTTCACAAAACTTACTCAGAACAGTCCAGTCTCTCAAGTAGAGCAATACTGGCCCTTTTGGGCCTCTTGTTTGAAATAAAAAATTCCAAGTTCTACCAGTTTGAAAATAACAAGCCACAACTTTTCACATGTTAATTTAAACTTATAATTATGGTGTTTGCTTTTCACAGTTCAGTGACTGCAGTCAAGAGATCAAGGCTCTGGATTAGTTGTTAGTTCTTGTGGGTTGTATCACATCCATTGTCCATTGCCAACATTTCAGTTCTGAAACTACATTCACCACACTTGCTCTGTAGTACCCTTCCATTAACCCATTTCAGAAGAAACAGACAATGGTTGTGGACCATAGCATATAGGGGCCACTGTTACTAAATATAGAAACAGCTTCTTCACATGATCCTATGATTGGAATGTCATTAAATTTTCTCTGTAGCATTGTTGTATTGATCCCCTTCCAAAATTCGCGAATGATTTTGCTAATTTAAAGATCACCGGAAATCTTTAGTGTCTGGAAGCATAATTATGGGAAAAATGTGATTGCTTGTTTGCAAATTCATGGTCTCATGACCTGACCAAGATACAAAAAAACAGCAAACTTACTTATTTAGCATCCTTGCATTGATCTCTTTCAAAAAGTAGAGAATGGTCCTTGGCCATTGCACATAGGGACCAGTGTAACTAAGTATAGAACTAGGCCATTGCACATAGCGACCAGTGTAACTGAGTATAGAACTAGGCCATTGCACATAGGGACCAGTGTAACTGAGTATAGAACTAGGCCATTGCACATAGGGACCAGTGTAACTGAGTATAGAAATCTTTAAAAGTCTTTTTCTCATGAACCAGATGATGGAATGTCACCAAACTTGCTTTAATGCATTCTTACATTGACCTGTTTCAAAAAATAGAAACTAGTTTTGAATATGGTGTAGATATTGGATGTGGTCAGTAGTAAACCCATATTAATTCTGGAATCAGTAAGTCAGAGATCAAGGTTGAAGGACTTGGTAGATGTAAGGGTTTTGATCTCTATAAATGACAGTTCTAGTCTGAACTAACCTTTCCAGGTAAAGGAGATCTAGAATTTCAAGATGACGAAGAGCGTGGAAACTGGGAAGATGAGCAAAAACGTCTGGATAGAGAATGGTATGGTCTGGATGAGGGTTATGATGACCAACACAATCCATTTTCTGGTATGTCAGAGACATATACAAAGAAAAAAGAAGAAGAAATTGAGAAACGAAAGAAAAATCGCATGTCAGCTAGACAAAGGCAAATAAACAAGGTTTGTGTCTGATGTTTTCCCTTTCTGGCATAATGTACATCATGGTGTAGTTTTGGGTTTTGCCTTAAATAGAGAGAAAACTGAAAAGTTATTAAGTATACCAATATTTAACCTGTTTACAGCCCCACCAAAAGAGATGGAAATTAATTATAGCATTGTTCTTTTATTTGGCATTTCATCTGTTTAGAGCCATAATTAAAACATGGTATGAAGTTTGGGGGTATATAGGAATCACCCTGTGGTCGGTCAGTCGGTCAGTTGCATTTTCCTTTTGGGAGCTTGACTTGAAAACTACTGTTTGGAATTCAATACAACTTCATACAGTGGTCAAGCATAATGGAAGGAAGTGCAGTGTACAAAAACCATAACTTTGTTTTGACTATTTACAGAGTTATTGCCCTTTGTTATTTTTCCTGGTCCAGAGCATAGCTTGAAAACTACTGGTTGAAATTCAATACAATTTCATGTAATGGTCAAGCACAATGAGAGAAAGTGCAGTGTACAAGAACAATAACTCTATGTTAAGTTATTACAGAGTTATTGCCAAGAACCATAACTATATTTTAGCTTTTTTTACAAGGTATTTTGTCACTTATTATTTCTCAGTTGACAAAGCAGTCTTGTGGGGGTATTAATTACATTTTGTGATAGGTCTAGTTCCAATAAAAGTGATAATAAAAGTTTGTAGCTGTGGTATAATGCTATCCTGCATGTTATATTCAGATGCCATAAGCTATGGTATTTGAGAGTTTCTAGAATGGACTGTTTAAACTACTATAATGCAATCTTATAGAACTTTCCTTATTAACGGTAAAACCATTTTGCTGGATTCACGAATTCTTTTATCACATTATCCTAAAAGTTTGTGCTTGAGTTGCTTAGTCAGTAAATGATCTCTGTTAGTATTGTGGTTTGTAGATTAAAGGTCAATGTGACAGGGACCACAATATTTTCAAGCAAATTCCCAGAAACTTTTAGGACTGTTTCCTGTGAGAAACAAATGAGTCCTGTTCATAATTATTGATAATGGGGTTGGAAGGTCAATGGCTAAGTAAAGGGCAATAACAAATGCTGTTCCTGAGATATTTCCAGAGACTGTTTAAGCAACAAACCTCAGTTTTGATATCTCAATTAAAGGTGATTGGTTGATGACCCCTGTTGGTATTTGGATCATCAGCGCAATGTTAATTAGGTTGAGAGACAAAATTTAATGGCCAGTCTGTCTGTGCATGTTATGTCATTTTCGGTTCATTATTTAGTGAACCTTGAACTTCTATGCAAGGAATTGATAGAATCCATTCTTATAAAGCTGTTATCTGTCAAATTTAATCAATGTCTACATAGTGCCTACTATGTTAAGTTAAAATATATAATATGATTATTTGTTGAGAGAATGTCCTATCTTTTAGCTCACTTTAGCATATGCTTAGACTGAAATCTCTCCCTGTCTGACAGCTGCTGTTGTCTGTCATAAGTGTGTATATCTAACCTTGCATCCTTCCCTTCAAACAACATCTCCTTTGACACTACATAATACATGTTGTTGAAACTAGGCATGGACCTTCCTTACACTGTCCTCTAATAAAGTTTTGGAAAGAACTTCATTTCATGAAGAATTTTTGTTGCCATTAAAACCAAATGATAGCATTTCAAAATCTTTCAGCCAAGATTTGAGATATTTTGTGTGCAGCATTGCCTGTAATCAAGTTTGCTCAGATCATTCCCTCAGAGCGAATTGTTTTCCACTAAGAGTGAACTGTTTTAGATAGATTTATATAAGAAAGACTTTCATATCTTCTCCTGGCTGGGTTTCAAGCAGATTGCATAGACATGTTCTTTAGGTAACCATCTACCAATAATAATGAAACCTTGTAGATGTGAGACAAGCATGACTTCAATGAGGATGGAATAGTTTCTTCTGATTGTCTGGACAACTCTAAAATGATCTCTGAAACCAATGATCTGATAATGAAATAATTTCACAGAACTGACCCTTACATGACCTTCAACCAGAATTGTTAAGAAGATTGAATAAAACATGGCCGCCACAGGGATTGGTTCATTTCCTTACATATCTGTTTATAAAAGCATCAGCAGTACTGCATTGAAACTCGGATGAGCACCACAGGGCAGTAGTAAACCTTTTTGTCCTCGTGTACATCACATCTGTTTCTGTAGAATTTTTTATTGTATAAAAACACTTTCTATTTATTAGTTGTTAATGGGACAACGATGTACTTAATGAGACAGAATGGAACACCTTCATATATGTTTGTAACTAATAAATCAATTGATAAATTTGCATCATCAGGATATAGAAATGTGGGAGACAAACAGAATGTTGCGTAGTGGTGTTGTTGAGAAGTTGCATTTTGATGAAGATTTTGAGGAGGAAAATGAAGCAAGAGTTCATCTTCTTGTACATAACATCGTGCCGCCATTCCTTGATGGTAGAATTGTTTTCACAAAACAACCTGAGCCTGTCATACCAATAAAGGTTTGTTGAACAAGATGATTCACCTAGTTGTTACAGTAGGCAGTATTATGTAAACAACACAACTTTTTATGATTTCTTGTAGTTGTTTTATTTCTTTACTGAATGTAACACTACTAGATGTTATGCAGAAAATTTTTTTTTTTTGGTCAAGGTCACTACTAAAAATAGATGTTTTTAAATCTTTTTTTTTTAGTTTCAAATTGTTTTCAGCAAAAAAAAAATTTTTAGGGGTCAAGGTCAGTTACTAAAACAAATTTGCACCTTATAAAAGTTAACCTAAATGTGCACACATCATTATCATTGATTATTAAAACAACAACTTACAACGTTTGCAATTTAGGATCGTAATTTGCACAACTGTCACCAGTTATCAAAGCACTGATTGGCCCATTAAAGGCCATAAAACAATTAATTGATAGAAACCGGGTGCAAGTATTTGAATGTTTGAATGGTCCTTTCCATCATAAGAATATATACATGGATCTGGGTTCATTCAGACATGTCTTTTTTATGCCCCCAAAGGGTGGCATATTAAAATCGCACCGTACATCTGTCTGTCCGTCTGTGC
>JAUMHA010077752.1:21509-45882 GCA_032359765.1 Saxidomus gigantea
TATTTTATGACTAAACTATGGTAATTCTTATTCTTGGTAAAGGGGTTTTGTATAACGTTAAAATGATATTACTTTTTAAAATGACCATTATTATGCTTTGGCTAGAAAGATGTTTAAACATAACTTTCCAAACATGTAAGATATCATATTGTTATACATGTACTGAATTACTTTTCTTATTTTTAGGAGTATTAACTTTGATAAAAATAATCGTCGTTTTGCAACCTGAAAATAATATAAAATTCCAGTTTTGGGTAATCAGATACAACACTGTCATGAAATTTCAAAGTACATTAAAATTTGTATTTCTTTTTAGAAGTGTAAGAATGTTTTTCAGTTTGATGAGTTAATTAAGAAATTGAATGTTCAGAAAGGCATGCAGTCAATTCCTTGCCAGTATCTCCCAAAATTTATTTGGTCAAATGAGAGAAAAAAATTAATTTGGTCATCTTCCGTCAGAGAAAATTGAAAGTAATGAAACCGAGGTATTTAAAATTACAGTCATTATCACTGCCCACTCAATTAGTATTCCGTCCCCCAGATTATTGTTGCCGATATTTATGCCTGGTTAAACTGCCGCACATGGTCATTGCTAAACATGTGGGCCCGTTCTTTCAAGGTTCATTGCATGTTTTATGATGCCTGATGTTTGTTGTTATATTTATTGCAGCACATATGGTGATAATAGTTCAATAATTTCCTTAGCAAGGATTTTCTCATAAAAGTTGCAGATTTTAGCTGGGTACAAGGAACTGCACTGTGACACCCTGGTATTAGCGTCACACCATTTTTGTGCGTAGAAAGTCCTCAGATTGCGGGAACAAATTGGTGAATTGATTTGAAGTTTGAAAAATCGTATTAGGATTATGAGATAAGGTCAAAGGGCAAGAATTTATATCTTATAATAAACCCCCTTTTGTAATTAAAACATGTTCAGGGAAAGAGTGAAGTACTGGTCCTTCTAAGGAATGATGGTTAGCTTATCGGCCCATCCGTAATAACTGAAATACTTTTGAAAGGGGCAGTGACACTTAAAAGAAAAATTATGTTGCCTTGTCAGGTGTGAACTGAAATGTAAGAATTAATTCATACTGTTCTAGAGAGTGTCCAGTAAAAATTATAGCCAAGGTTTTTTCACTTGAAATGCAGTGCATTTTGAATAAATAGAAAGATTGGATCTTAATGCTGCGTAATTGCCATGCAATCTTTTCAAACAAAACTTTGGTGTTATATTACAAGACTTGAGACTTGTTCTGACTTAAATACCCTTTCTATTATTTGTTCCTTTTACCCAAAATCCTTTACAAGTACTGTAAGAAGCTTAATTCGGACACATTTCCGATCAGAAAGTTCGGAGAAAATTAGAAATTGATTTAGTAAGCCGTAACATCAATTAATTTCATTTTTCGTGATTCCGCATTGTCAGTATATCTGTCGTCTTTCTGTCGGAATGGATTTGCTATTCTCCGATGAAGACACTAAAAGACCGTGATAATTGATGGTAATGTTGGAACGTCTGTGTAAACATGCCAGTGTTTTTCCGTATTTCTCAAAAGGCTTGCATGGAACTCTTTTTCTTTTTTCTTTAATATATGAACATAATGTAATAAAGATGTGTAACTAGGTTATTTGGTCAGATGTCTTGCAAATATTTTTAAAAGTCAACATTGTACTTGTTCGAGACATGACAACATTATATGTATAATATATTATATCTTCATTAGAAGGTCGGAAAAGTTTAGAAATTCTGCTTATGTTCCCTTAATTTTGGACTGTAGTCTGTTTCTATGACATTGCATGGCAGGTTGTGATCAGAGATCAAATCAATGATTCTCCAAAGATGAGAGATACAATGGTCAGTGGTTAGAAACCCTACTTGCTCACCCATAGAGACAATCCTTAACACCCTGCAAAATTTGTGAAATAGTTGTGGGTGCTTCTTTCGATTTATACAATTGTTTGAAGAGGTGCTGAGTGAAAATTAACATAGTGAACAGAGCAGATCTTGGTCAGACTTCAGAAATGTGCCAGCCGATCATGATCTGCACTGAATGTAAAAGTAGAATCACTTGTTGCTTGTATAGTAAAAGTTTAAAGAAATCAGGGTGTTTTTCCATTTCTTTAGTAAATGATAGAGGAATACCTCAAGATCTAATGTGAAATGTTAGGGAGAAAAAAAACTATATTGAAAATATTTGCCATGAAAAAAAGGTTCTATCTGGTCATGATAATTTGCCATTCAGTCAGTAAATTTTCAGTGTGAAATCCTTTGAAAAATGAAGTGTTCTGTACAAATTTCCATTTTGGAATTTTAGTGCAGCACATGTAAAAAAAGGTATATGAAGTTTACAGATTTACAAGAAATGCAGTAGAACCTTAAAATAAGAATGAAGGTTGGAAGTAATTGTCAGAAATACATCCATAGTACAGGCGTGCTATCATTTGTCAGAATTAAATCTGTAATAGTTGCCTTATCACTTTATTTCTGTTGATGTTTTATTAAAGACAGCCCTAAGTCAATTGTCAAATGAGCCCTATTTATTGCCAATACACTATATTTATTATAAAGACCCTTAATGTGTTACATTTTATACCTCATTAGGTCACCATTTACTTGCATTAAACAACTGAATAAACACGGTGTCTTAACTTAAATACTTCTTTTCTTTTTCACTAATTTGTAAATATCATCATAGAAACGTTGCCTTTGTTCTCCCCATTCATTTATAAGCCATATTTACAACAATGTTCTCAATGCATTCACCACAAGCCTTTATTTTTTCACTGCTGTTGACGTTTTGGACATAAACATTGGGTCTTAAGGGATTACAGACTTTAAGCCGATTTCATTGCTCCTTTGCCAGAGTAAAACTGCTTTCTATACAGCTAGCTAATTGTTCATTAGGTTGTCTACAAGACGGAGATTTTGTCCCGCTGCCTGTTTTTGGCGTTAAACCGCTTGCCATAAGCCTCGGCATGCTTCGAGCAAGTTTTGTGTAAAATCTCGTTTTTTCCCCTGTTAACGCACAGATTTTAGAAAGTTAAATTCTTATTGTCATAAGCTCCGATGAGATGATAAAGAAGCCAGGGCTTTCGGCGGGGCTGACTGTCTTAAGAAAAAGGAACAGCCAGATTTTGTCGCCATAATTGTTTAAATTTTCAATTTGGAAAACTTCATTGGAAAGATGTAACTTCTTCTATTTTCAAGAAGCTGTGAAAATAATGTTAGGAAAAATGATTTTAACATGGTAAACTGTATTAGTGTAAGCTAGGTAACTGTGTTAAATAGATTGATATAGTTCTAGTGTTGTTTTAGGTTGAGGACCGTCCAAATTTTATGCATTGCTTTAAATATTTCTATTGTTGCAAAATGTAAACTTTACTAAAACTTTGAAAACAGTTAACTTGAGAAGGAAGGTAGTTATCTAGAAACACATGACTGAGCCAGTCACAAACCAGAGTGAGCCAGCAATTCTCGTCGCTGTACCTGGTTTGTCTTTACCCAATGACGCACAACAAGGTCATCTTTATTGCATAGCAAATCTGGTAACCACAAAGCTACAGACCTATCTCTTCTTATTAGCACCAGGATCCCTGAAATAAAAAAATCCTTATCTGAATCCATCATGGTTGCAAAACCATTAAGTTTTTTAACATTGTAGCTCAGATTTAGATATAATACTGTTTATGACTTCAGACTGGCAGAAAACAGAAGCCCAGAAACACAGGGAGAAGTTGTTATTGGAAGAACTTGTTGTCATAGTGAACAAACGAGATGAACTGGTTCAACATCTCGATTCACAGGAGAGAGCGTAAGTTTTCTACTGGAGGTTTAATAAATATTTTATTTCATGAATATGCATATGTAAATAGATAAGAGTACAGTTTGCAAGAATAATTACATTACAAAAAAAATGTATTTTGAGGTGGCTACAGCTCCGAGTAATAACGAAATTGTTCAAGCAAACTATTCTGATTTGTATCATGGTTATTTCAGATAGAGTACAGTTTTAAGCTCTGCCCCCTTGCGCAAAGCAAGGTATCACAAATGAATTAGTTTGCCCATATTTAGATTCATCTCGAAGCCAATATATAAAAGTATAGGGTTTTTTAATGGTTGGAAACTTTTTAACGGCAACAGTGTTAGTCGGAGCCGTTTAAACTGTTTTTGACCATTAAAAACTATATATACTGTTGCAAATGTCAAAATCACTAAACAAGTTAACCCTATTCTAAGGCACTATGCTCTTAAAATGCAATCATTACTGATTGTCCAGTTTTTGGGACTGTATACATGTTACATTGGTATTGTGTTACAATTAAGAATTGCACAAAAACACTGCATGTGTCTTATACAGTATTTTAAATATTGGATAAAGGATAAAGCTTTAAATATTTTCAAATCTCTTTCCTTTCTTTTCGGCTTCAAAAAAAAAATGACTTGCTTAAAACAGACTTATTCTTAGTAAAATAGCCCAGTGGTCACTTTGAAATTTTGTATAATAAGGTTGAATGACATAAATTCATAAAAAACAAATCAATATCTAAAGTCTACTGCAGACAATCGTTACCAACAGTGACATATCGTTAATTTAATATATTGAACAATTGGAGTAAATGACCTCATAAAAGGTCCCCCAACCAGGGCTTTGATAATCTTCGGTTTATCGGTTCTGGACCAGTTTTGAGTTCAAAAATCAATTCACAAGTATTCATCAGAGACTGGGCCCAGACCGATTGAGCTTACCAAATTACCAAAGCCCTGCCCCAGACCCCACCCCAGAGTTTTTGTGATAAACTGTAAGGAGGTTATTGCTCATGTAAAACAATTTTCAAAACGGACTTATTCCTGCAGTTGCTCTCACTCCATTTAACATATACCAGGTATTGATCTTTTCAGAAACACAATGTAAAAAAAATAATTATATACAATGTCTAGTGTATTTCATATTCATAAAAATATGGACAGTTTTCTTTCATACACTGGATTCTTTATTGTTGTTATAAATAGCGCCATTCCACAGACCTGCTCCTGAATGGTTCCATTAACAAATTAGTAAATATTTTATATAACATTGAAACATTTGGTCATGCAGGAGATAATGCAATAATGTTTTTCCCTTGAAAATTACTCTCATTCTGCTCTTGAATAAAAACCAATTGCGCCGTGTTTCACCCTCATACAGAGGTTTTAATGAATATATGGCGATCAGTGTTTGTGGGTGAACAAGCCCTTTTCAGGTTCACTCGACCGCACACGAACAAATTTCTGCAATATTGTCTTGAATATAAAAGCAGGGCTACACAAGCTACCCAATTATATTTTCTGCGAGGCTGGCTGTGACGGTTTTTTTTTCTCTCGATGCTTTCTTCCAATTACTAATGGACTGTAATTTTTTCACTTTAGTAAATGGGTTTTCACCTTATGACTGCTACCTTGCGCATAATGTTATTTAAATTACCTTTCTCTGTTCTTACAGTAGGTGCATTTAAATAGAAAAGCAATGGCAGTACGTGTATTTCAAAACAAAATTATGCTGAAATTTGTGTGCAATTTTTTTGTCTGAAGTCCTACACTTTTAATTTTTTCCCTGACATATAATAGAATTACATAATTAATGGTGTAACTCAATAATAAGTGAAAGGGAAGCACATATAAAATTATTTTCCAGTTTTTTATCTAAGAGAGAAATAAATAGAATCTGAATATTCTAGAGAGTCTTGCATTGTATATATTTCAAAGACGAAGGTTATAAAAAAACAGTGGTCTTTTATCTGAACCATATTATTAGAAAACAGTTTTTTCTTTTTTCAATTTTCCAACACAATGATACTCATTATATATTAATGTCTTGCCATTCTTCGTCCAGGTAATGGCATTATGGAATTTATTTAATTTACAAAAAAGATCTGGTCACTGAACCAAATGAATGTAGTTAGGTCCACCCTTGTGGCCATGGCAACACTCAATAGCATTTATTGTTGAAAAATCTAAATCTAAAACTGTTCACAGGCTTAAGAAATTCTTTCAATTTATTTGCCAGAATTTACACTTTTATTCTTTCATATAGTAAGTCAGTTTATTCAGTTATGCCCACACCAACTGAAAAAGCACCTGTCAAGTTTTGCCCAGGAAGGGTACTAAAGAATAACCAGCTTTAATTGCAGTTGACCTTAAAGCAAATAACATAAACTAAACATATTACACATGTATCAAACTGGTTCATTCCAGGTCCCGTCTGCTCAAAATTTCACTATGGCTTGTTTTTTTGTCGCCTTGACATGTCAAATATGTTGAACTGAAGCAGTTCAAAGTTTACTGTGCAATTATCTAAAGCCAAGAGTGATATTAGATGTGAGAAATATGTCCGCAATCATTCTTTGGAAGCCATGAAAATGATAAAGTAATCAGTAATTGATTAGCTTAATTCATGACTTGGAAGCCATTTTGAACAAATGTTTATCACTTGCAAAGAGAGAAAATTAGGCTCAGTTCTTGAATGAAAGAATGCTATTCTTCTAATACAAATTTCCAACACATCTTTGCAGAAAATATTTCTTTGCCCTGCAATCTTGCTATTGTTTTTATGAATTTTTCTGCAAAAGTTTTTTTTTCAGCCAATGCAAATACATTTGTTAAATTAGAAATGATGCAACTGGTATTTGTTTTATTTTTAAAAGGGTTTATTTTCATGTTTTAAAGACAAAAGATGTAATTTGAAGTTTAGTGGCTGCTTTTAAATGGAATCACCGATATTGATATTCGGCATTAGTTCCATTAATGTTATATTATCCCTAGCTCCAAGAAATATTCAGTAAACCACTCCATTATCACTGATTTTGAATTTTCAAACAATTAGGGGAGTATTTATGTCTCCTAAATGGAAGAGGATTAAAGGGGATTAACTCTTAACTGTCAAATGTTTCTCATTTGTCAGCAGGACCACACGTGATTTAAAACTGACTTTTTGGTTTCCCATTGTTAATGTCAACGTGAGGTTTGACTTGTCCACATGCTGCAGTCTCGTGTTAATCCCAGTGTCCGGCAGAAAACGGCAAATTTGACATTTTGAAAAATAAAAGCAAAATATTATTGATAGCTGATAAATTTTTAGGCTGATAAGCCAAACAAAGGCAGTCACAATGTAAAAAAAAATGTTTTCTTTTTAATTGGGATGGTCTTTTAAAATATGTTGAAAGAGTTGTGAACAATTTTATTTTTAATTCTCTTGTTTCTTCGCAACAGTTAATAGCATGAACAATGCTTTGTGGCTCATAAACTTTGGTACAAATTATGCTTTACAAAAAAGGAGAAAGTTGAAAATGTCTTAATCTTTTGAAATTTAGGACAAATATTGTAGGTAAATTGTACTGTAAATTTGATTATTATACGGTAGAATGGTTCGTAGAAAATGCAGTACTCTCATAATTGCAAGCAAAGTTTGACATGTAAAAGATTGGAAAAATTATTAATTCTCGGTATATCTCATACCGTAATTATTGTGCAAGATTTCAATGAATTTTATATTGGGATAAATAAAATAATTTGGCTTGTAAATGAATGGTTATTGCAAAAATGTATTAACAGTCACCTACATTTATAACACAAAAATAGAAAGGGCAAAATGTGATCATGTACATTAAATCTACATGTGACCATGTACATTCAGATTATAGAAACAACAAAAATGTATACATGTAAGAATGCATTAATTGAAAATATACACAAGGTAGAGAAACTGCAGAAGTGTAAAAATAAAATGTTCATTAATTAACAGACACACAAGAAAAAAATGCATCATGAAAACCCTTTGCATACAAGAATTCCCGTCCGTCAATGATCAATGACCGACTTGTGTCACACTGACTATATAATCACAGTTCCCTTAAACACTAATAATGGATCCCCAATTAATTAGGGGGCTAACTGTTTCACCTCCCGCTACCATCTCATTACCCTAACAGGTATTTAGGCAACTCGACACCCACCCCTTGTAAAGCAAGGGCAAATTATCATATTTTAAATAGTTGTCGAGGGAGACTCGATAACGCCCCAGGCAATAAAGTTAGTGTTTTATTGCAAAGAGATGTGCAGAGTTCCTTGCATATTGTTAAGTGCATTGTGTGTTGCATCATGCACGGCAGCATGCATTATTCAAGTCTCGTAGCTTTGCTCCGGAGGTTAATATTACAAAAATCACTTTGGCCCGTAATTATCTATAATGGATTAAGAGCGGAAGGGGTGACATAGGATTTAAACTATTGTTTTACGAGCTACTCCATTTGCAGTTCCGATTTTTTATGACCTAGGGTGGTGTGTTAATTTGTTCTTATGAACAATGCGGTCGATGTCTTGTCTTTGCATCTTTTTATGCTAGCTGTCAGGGAATATTAATATATTTATGAAAGGATTCAGATGACAAATATTCTTTTTATTACATTGTCTGTGGAGCATTCCTTATTAATTAAGAGAGTCTTTTATTCTGTCAGTTTTACTGGTGGTGTTAAGACAAGCTTCAGTAGTTTAATTGTAATATAATTAATATCTGAAGTAATGTCTTTCGAATCATGTATGTTTCCTTTTATGAACAATTTAATGTGTAGAATTTTGCAGGTCTCATTGATATTTAAAGAAATGTAAAAAAAATATATGAATAAAATGATAGATTTTTATCTGTTCATATTTCTTGAAGTGAAGCCTTTCTTTTTTGGCTTGTTTTTTTTTAGGAGGGGGGGGGGGACGGGGGAGGGGGGGAAAGAGAATCAGAGCTACAATAGGTAAATAGAAAGTTTTAGGATGTTGATGTAAAAACGATATTTTTTGAGAAGTAAAGATGCAGAGGTTTTGGGTTTCAGCTAAGACTTTGTCCAGTATGCCTTTAGCATGCCTACATAATTTACTAAAGAATGTACTTTCTGTATATTTTTCAGAATTGAAGATGAGGAGAGATTGGACAAGCGAATTACAGAGGGTAAACTGTTAAATCAGGACAAAAGCTGTACCATACAGTAAGAGTAGACACTTAATACAGTTACTGTATGGTGAAAACTGCACAAGATACAGTCTCTCTACCATACAGTGATTACAGCACCAGATGCCTCTACCATACAGTGACTGCAGCACCAGATGTCTCTACCATACAGTGACATAGTAAGCTATTGTGACCACCCTGAGTCAGTCGTCCATCCTGTGTCGAGTGTTATCCGACGTCAACAATTTCATTCAAACAGCATGAAGATGTCTCTACCATACAGTGACTGCAGCACCAGATGTCTCTACCATACAGTGACTGCAACACAAGATACCTTTACCATACAATACAGTATATTCAGTGCATACCCATGCAGAGTAAAGTGCTTGTACAGTCTCAACCAATAAGCTTATAGACCTACAACTTTTTGTTGTAAAATGCATTTAAAGTCAAAGAAAATAACTCATAGTAAAGGGCATTAATCAGGACTGTATTAAAGGCATAATATTTACATAACATGATAAACCGTCAAGCACAAAACTGCAAAGGCAGCCTTTCTTTTGTTTGTAACATTGCTAGTGATTGGTAGCTTCCTCTCATCATTAATACACATCACCCAATCAGAGACGTAGATAGATGTGACTCACTGAACATATTGCTTCCTGTACACCCTTTGATCAGTCAAATTGCAAACAAAAAAGAAAGATTAGTTCTTAGACTTTGCATGAAGTATATAATTCTTTAAAACTAGTCTAGTCTTCCTGGATTCTGATTGGTTATAAATGTATTCAGTTTTCAAACTAACCTATCAGAGGCCTGAGATTCAAGACTGATTGCAGAGTTTAGTATACTTTTGGGTTTGTTGCTTAAACAGGTTTCCGAAAGCATCAAATGCAGTAAGTGTTTTCATATGTAAGCACACCTAATCCATAGACAGCTCTGTGGTCATTGTTTTGTATTTTGTTGCATATTATAAACTGCAATAGCTTGAATGTGGTACTATTAAAAATTATGCTGTAAAGGAAGTAAATGTTTAGGTTGAAGTTGTTTTGAAAAGTAACAAGTATTGTAATATTAAACTGCAGTCTCTGTTGCTATGTTTTATGAGAAAATGCTGTAAAATCAAAGTTACTAAAAAATAGTTCATGATGGGCAAAGCCCTGAAATAGTTTTGCAAATGCTATTGAGAATTTGTTATGTTATGTAAGGCATGGTTTATGAGTGGCAGAGACCTATATACACATGCAATGGCAACTCTTGTATTTTCCTATACAAAACATCCGAGCATATGATGAGATATTTATTAGAATTGGCCCGTCGACCATATTGAACTGAATCGGGATTTATTAGATTATATAAGATCCCCCATTGAAATGAAGAGTATTGCTAAACAAATATGAATATATACCAGTAATAAATCTACATATGAAGAAAACAAGTAAGCAGCAAAACATCCAACTAAACGATTAAATATTGTATTGTTTCTTCCTTATAATTTAAAAGCATGATAGGTGCGTGACATTGAGACTGTTGGAACGTGCCGAATATTGCAAATCTAAAGACAGACAACAAAAATTAGAAAATCATTGAGCATGTGCAGTGGATTATGGGTAAATTTTATAAATTTTTGGAAGTTGCCAATCCATTTGTATATAGATCCTTTTGATGGGAATAGAGTTGATAAATAAGTGCATAGAAGAATATGTAAGGGTAATTCAAGATGTCGGACATGCCTTTATAATTGACATGCTCTTGAAGCTTTTTTGCCATTACATGTTTGATATAGAATCTTGAAATGATGAAAAAATTGTTGCCCTATTGTTTCATATGTGCTACTCTTGTTTCACTGTCAGCCGCCTAAAATGAGAAATAGACTGACATTAGCAAGAGGAAATAAAAAATATTTATACAGTGCTAATATTTTTCATTAAGTAAGATGTTTTAGTGCCATTATATATGAACTTTTGTAATTATATTAGATACCAAATAATATGCCAACCTTACCAGATATATGTTAAATATTTTTTAGAAGAATGAATGAAGAAATATATATACAGAGGTTTCTGTTAATGATGTTGATAAATGTTCATAGAAAAAAGAAAGAAGTTTTTTGGGCGGTATGCAAGCTTTATAAAGTGCTAAAATGAAATCTTGAGATGGCAGCTTATATAAAGAGACCACCCTTGGACAGTTGAAAAAATGGTCTCGAAAGAAAACCAGTCTCATAATGAAACATAATTTATTCTTAGATTACCAAGTTTGGTTTTAAAAAATACTGCTCTCTTGGTACCAATAGATGTGGTCTCTCATGCAAGTTTTACTGTAGTTAATTCTATTTTTAGACTCAATTCTATTCTATTTTTAGATTTTGTAGATTTAAAGGTGAGTGCCATGGTAAAAATGACTTCCATTTCAATTAACGAGATATCATAAAAAATGTCGGTGGTAGCATAATTGTGGAATATCTGTGTCACTTATTGATTTTACATTAAGAAAATCCTAGTAATTGTTATACTCTCCATTCTGAAAAAAACCAAACCTCTTGTAAGAAAAAAAAGATCTTTTTCTTCTGAAAGAGAGAAAAAGTGTTCATTTTAACATATAAGTGGAATGCTAACACACCGAGCACGTTACACCAGGGTAGCAGTAAGAATATTGTTATCATGTTCTTTAACTGAGGATATTTTACAAAAATTAAAGCATGGCTAAATCTGCTTTATCTATACACAACGTACATGTGCTATGTAAGTGTACGTAAACTAATTCCAAATGTATTGACTTACTTAGCTACATTTATAACATGCCTTTACTAAAATAATGTGCAATATTTTTTGTGTAGTATTTTATTTCATTAAATAAAATGTGTAAATAGGTTAATTTTGTTTATGAACGTGGTCTGTTGATGGTATGATGTATTAACATGTGATCGTATTTTAAAGCAAGTTGATGCTGGTGTTAAAGATAAGATGAGTTATTGTTTTGTAGATTTGGTTCTTGCTCTTGATGGTTGCTGTCCTTGATAAAGTATAGGGATACCTTTTTTTTCTTAAAAATAGTTTAATGTCATTATTATATTCATACAGTTGAACTCTGTGTTAGTAGCCACCTGCATTGATCAGTCATCTGTCTGAGGCAGTCAGTGCTTGAAATAGCATAGGTAATTTCAAGATGAATATAGATACACCTCTATTATGCAGTCACTGGTTTAAAATGGGTCAGTTTTAGATCTGTCTCCAAGGTGACTGTTTAACACAGGTTGCACTGTACATTCAAAATCTATATGTATAGTATTTCATTTGGATTTGCCTTTTAATATTTATCCAACAGCACTCTTATACCATGCTAAATTCATTATACTTCATTACAGGCGTGTAACCATCACATCTTAACAGGTTGTAATCATGAATATGTTCCATATTTCCAGCTATTCTGTCTCATATGTGTTGTCCGAATCACTGCATTAAATGCTATGGTATGATGTGTGATCAGAAACAATAGCTCAGCTGTATTTATTAATGGGTATAAATATTTTTCTTGTATTTTTTATTTTTTTGGTCGATTCTTTCACCTCTTTGCTTTGGTGGAGTCTATTCTTTAAATAGGGAGACTAGTCTGTTATAGTAATCCTAGGTATTTTTTGGTTGATTCTGTCACTACTATGCTTTGGTGGAGTCTACTCTTTGATTTCAGTAAGTTAGTCTGTTATAGTGATCTAGGTGTGATTATTTTGTACATAGCTTTCATAGTTTTTGTGCATGAGTAGCAGAGTTAATGATTTGTATAGCCGTGTAATGCCTGATCATTTATATATCAAGTACAGATATATTTCTACGGTATGTATGGAAAGATTAGCCAAGGCTAATCCCTGTCCTTACAGATGGAGATTAATCAAAGCTTATTCTTTTAAATCTCTAAATATGAATGTGTCTGTCTTGCACTTGAAACTTCTTGATTTAGGTGCTAGATTTGCATAGCTAACATTGTAGACCATAGTAGACTAGCATGGGTTAATGATAGTCTACATCTGTCTCTTAGGCAGAAATATTTTACTATAGTAAGTCAAGTGATCAGGATATAGAAATCAGATTGTTTCAAAAATTGTATAATACGGAAATCGTGCTTGATCAACTTTAAAAAAAATAAATTTACCAAATGATCTTCTGCTGCTGCTTTTGTATATACTGTTGCCATGACGACAGGATTGTTAGCTGTAAAGTTGATCTAGTTAATACCAAAGCCAGTACTGCATCTTTACTTCAGAATTACGGTATGTTAAAAACAAATAAACCTCAATTTTTTGTGTCTCCTTTCAAGTTTTATAATATTGAAACTTTTCATGTTGGTAGAAACTAAAATTTAAGACTTAATTGAGTTATAAAGTAATATTTAAAAGGATCAATTATAAAGTATAAATTATATTCAAGAATCCTGTTAATTCGCAATATTTTTTTTACTTAAAAAATTAACAGAATTAAAATCATTGCAAATATTTTGTAGCATACGATAATTATTAGGAAATTATTTATTAACCTCTCCGTTCCCTGATCTGATAGTTAATTAAATTGATATTATCTGTTCCATTATACATGTGCATCGACCTCAGGCTTTTTTTTTTGTCATTGTTACAATGTTTTTTACACAACTGTTTATGATCTGTGAAGTGATTTGTCAATGCTTAACTGATTTTTAACATGATGAACTATGTAATGATAACCATAAATTTTTCATAATCAGTTGGGCCATGCGGATTTAATTTTTGAAGTTTCGAGAAAATGTTGTTTCTGAGCTTTTCTCCAATATTAATAAACATATGTAATTACGTATGGAAATAATGCTTCAGTGAGTTGTTTCATTTTACAGGTATTGATTTTCATGGTATTTTGAATGTTGGGGGTTTTTTTTATAGATAGTAGACAATCCGGCAGGTGCCCAAAACTCATCAATTTATTGATAAAATTTCAAATGTCTGTGTTTGAATTATGCAGAAATGTCTATCACAATGGTTTCTAATTAATAGAAACAAGAAGACATTTCTAAATTTGTTCTTATTTTGACATTGACTGGTGCTCTTAATATGGCAAATTAATTAAACTGTGGTACTATAAAAATTGAACATTTAACAAATAATCTGACGTTAAACCAGCAATATAACATTATTTTGAGATAGTTTTGCTGATGAAAATGTTCATGATTTTTGTAAAATACACCTAAACGTGGTTAATCAAATGTACCTAGATAGGTTACTGACATCTTGATACTTGTTCCTGCAGGCGATGGGGGGAACTGCTTCATGTCCCAAATTCACAATTCAGTGAACAATAAAATCAACCAGATACACAAAAATCCAATCACAACAAACCATTACCACTGTACGGTAACTCACTTTAAAGGATCAGTTACTCACATAATTACAAAAATATCAAAGTGAAATTGAATTAAACCAGTATAATGTCACTAAATTCTTAACAAGGTTAATTATAGGCAGTGATGGCCGTAAAGGTGAGGTAAGATAAGGTAATGGGGACTCTGTATCATCTATAACAGTAATATTAAATCCTTTAATCTTTTTTGATTTAAAATACATGTAATCAGTACATTGTAGAATTGAAGACAAAGAAAGGTTAATTTGTTGTGTTCAAGTAATAAACGTGGTTTGTGAAATTACTCATCGGACAATTAAACCGAGCTAAGGGGTAAAAAAATATTAAACTTTGATGTATAATTGAGTATACTGATCAAAATGTGAATGATATTTTGGTCTTTATCATGGAAATGGTGAGATTATAATTATGTATTAAGTAGTCTCCTATCAAAGTTTCCATAAAATGTATATTATGTATTAGTTTAGTTGAAAATGTTGCGGTTATGTATAGTTTCTGTCATGATTGCTTTAAGGGCCAAATATGGAATAGTCTTCTAGAGACATCTCTTGTATATGACCCTTAAACATTAAGCTAAAAGCTTTAATACCAGTTTGGTGCTTTACAGTGGTATGGTAATGCCAAACCATTGTGTAGCATATTTCATGAAAATAGGTCAGTTACACCCAATAAGGTGAATAAGGTGAAATAATTGATACAATTTTAGTTGTTGTAAGCTTTTCACTGTTGCCTTGCCTGTAATAGTTTGAAATGTTACATTGTTTTAACATGTAAATTATGCTATACTGTTATTGTGATCTATGGTTAATATTAAATTAAAGATACTCAAGTCTCTATGGGTGTTTGTCTTTTATGTTTCGAGTCCCAGACCTATTAATGATTCCTGTGTTGCACACCAGATTCAGGGTCCATTGTTCACAGCTGACTTTGACCCGACAGGCCTTCTCACCAAGGGCAGAATAAGAAGACATTCTCAATGTACATGTTGCTTCACAGTCTTGAACACCTCGGTTCGATTCAACAGGCCACTTAAGGTGATGTAAAGTGGATGCTTTGGCCTTATACCTAGAGCCACAGGTGCCTCACTTTGCCCTAAAGAAAACTGCTGACTTGCCTCTTTAATGATTGGTTAGATTAGGGGCTGTGTTGCTAGAAGGATAGATGCAAGTTGCTAAATCTTGTTTCGTAATGGAACAGAAACAGAATATTGAACAAAAACAAAAATATATATTGTATCAATTTGTCGAACTTCATGATAGATAGTCATGCACGTACCTCACTTAAACAGGTGAACAGACCTCCAGATGTAGTGATTAAGCGGAACATAAAGCGATCCAAATTGTACCGTTTATATCTAGATGATTTTTTACTGTCACCACAATATTTGCATTTATATTTGGTTCATTAAGTAACTGTCCTTTGAAGACCTCGGTTGATGACATTCGACTTTTGTCAGGACTGAAAGAAAATTTGATAATTCCCGGCCAGGTGCAGTAGCATTTAAACCAGGTTGTTTTTCTTCCATAATGGGCGGAAGTGTCAATTCTACGGCGATACATAAAGTACACTCCCTCTAAATGTGATAATTGCAATTTGTAACATCTTTGGACCCAAAATTATATAGAAAAAATGAAAGAAACTTCATTGAAGGTACAAGATGCTTGTAGAATAAAAATATATTTAAAGATTATCAGAACCGTTGGTTCATGCCCTCTCTGTGCTCCTGTGGCAGACGACCAAACCAAATCTCGTCGAAACCTGCTGCTTGTCAATGTTCAGTGCTTGAAAAGAAATTGCCGTTTCGTCATTGCAGTCATTTGATAGTGTTCTTCTTCGCGTATATGGTCACTGCATAGGCGTGCCATTAGAGGACATCCGGCGTGAGCATGGACTACGTCGTTTACCAGCCAGATGGTATATCTTCATCCCACAACCCTGGTAACATGGAACTGTCCAAAATTGCATTCAGAATTTCAACTGAGCAAGTGCTAAGATAGTTTCCCAGGGTCCATGCGACTTGGGTTCATAAAATGTTTGTGGTGCATTTCAATGTGTGAATCAGATACGCGTTTCCCTTCCTGACAATTTTAAGTGGAGTAAAAACAAAAAAAAAAGGTGGTCAACGTTAGAATTTTTGTAGACTCTCGCATGCCACACTAGCTTTAAGTTACAAAATATAATTTTGCGTCAAATGGTTCCACGGATGGTGTGCCAACTGCTTTACCTTGGCAGAAAAAGAAATCACTGAAATCATAAATGAACACGGAATTAAAAGGGAACTGTCCTATACGGCCTATAACCTCTTTTCTTATACCCTCGAAGAAGCACTCGAACGAAACCGGTATAAATCTGGGCCAAGAAGTATGGAATTAACATTAAAGTGTGCCCTCAAAATTCAGATGCGCGTCTGGTTTGATGTGTGTAATTTCACGGGATATGAACCACTATATATGTTGAATTAATTGAGCAAAAGTTAACCTGGTACAAGTGTGAAAAGAATAAATTGAAAATTCAATCAAACATTCAATATTTCAACGACTTCAAGACGTATCAAATCTAGAAATTAGTTTTTGCTCAGCGCTGCTGACAAGTGAAAGAAAATGCTAACTCGGTCTTGAACGAAATTGTGGCAAAATACAAATTTGTATATTTGATGAACAGTAGAGCGTGAGAGAAAAGAGAATAATGGACGTTATTGTGTGTTTTTGCTGTTTTCGTTATTTTATTTCCTCATTGTTCGAAAACTGTAGAAGATATTCTTTCGATATATGTTCATTCTGCGCAAAATAAGCGTCGCCGTGAACCACTTTTTTTTCTTTCAGTATCTCACAGTAAGCAACGAAAATGAGTAAATATTATTTCAAAAACAAAAAAAAAGGATTCTTTCTCAGTGAAAAAAGATATTGCAGTCTGATCAAAATTCCCAAGATTTCAGTTTTTCATTTTGCCAAAACTTGAATTGTTCTTGGGTTTAACGCCTGTTTTCAACAGTTCGTCAGTCACTAAACTTTTACCTTTACCTCCCTATTCATTCCTGCACTGCCTACCCTATACTTAAGAATAGTAAGATTCGAGGTAGCGTGTTAGGTGTAACAACTCCCGACGGTTCAAAGGCGAATGGGGAAAACATGAACTTTTGAAAGAAAACATTCCTCTGGCAGTCACACAGAGCCTAATCTTCTCTTTAAGTTGTTTGGAGATACAAGGATATCCTCCGAGTAAATACGAATCATAATTAAACGCTATGTCGCAATATTTTGTTTGGAATTGATAATTTCCGACAAGAATTATTTGAGCTTAATTAGCTTTATGAGCTTTGATAAAAGCATAAAGTCAACCTTGCGAAGGACAACATAATGAAGATTTTCGCGAGAGCCTTCCTTAGACATATGCGTGATGTCGTCTGCAAAGATATGCACGTGACTAACAGATTGGCGCGTGCGGCGTCACGCATGCGTACTGTTGACGTATAATTTAGCGACACTGCACGTGTCACACGTTTGTAAATCTGATTGAATAGTTGACAAAGTTTAAAGCTGATTCGAAATTTTGCTTTCAATTGATTATGGAAGAATTTCCGGGAAATTTTTAGCCTTGTAAAAGTACGATCCCTGCGGACTAAAAAGTTTCTCAAGTGGACAGAACATATTCAGACGTCAAAAATCTTGAAGGCTGAAGTAACCGAGTCGGTCAGTGGCAGGCCATCTGTCATACAAATGTGTTTTGGGAGGTTAAAACCCATCTCCGAAACTTTTCTTGTCACAGAAATAACAATGATAACAGCAGACGACATTATTCCCTGAAATCGAAAATAAGCGCAAAAAATATGGAGCGTACCTATCAACTGCGGAAATCATGCAGTTCGCACGTATTTCTCGGTTTTAAAGATTTTCTTATCTTTATATGTGTAATAATTATCGTAAGTGAACCATCACAAAAAATATACATTTTCGTTTGATTGCCAACTTCCAGATATTTTTTCACTGTTGTTAAAAAGTTAATAAACGGACAAATCATGAACCAGTATTAGTCTAAAAGCAAATCACATCTAACTACTTTGCCTTTCATGTTTCACGCAATAAAATGTTATCACCGCCGACACGACAAAATCATTTTCACCGAAAAAATAAATGATTTTGACAAATGGTCGCTCGATCACGCAACAAATTGCTAATGAGCATCTCCGATTCTTGGATTAATTATGAAACGGAGCAATAAATTGTCTAAACATGAAACCAGCAAAATTCATCATAAAACTATAAAACTGTAATGAATCTCGTCAAATCTCGCGGAATCTGTTGAATTAAATGAAACGAGAATGGTTGCCAAAAGCGTTCCGATTTTCTCTGGGAATCCTATCTGAGAGACCTTCTCACAGCGCCATAATTTAACAATTAATTTCAAAATGTCAAAGTTTTCATGCGGTTTACTTGTCCGTTATCAGTTCTCAGAAAAAGGGGAACAATGGACTAAACGAAATAAAAATACTCGTTCTTAGAGACCAGGCACGAGCTGGACGGTCTTAAAGTTGTATTACTTCGCAATTCACGTCCGAGTTTTTTTTTATTTTTAAATTCCTCAATCCGGCCAGACACATTCAGACGACGACAAAGTCACATAAAATGACATAATTATTTTTAATTGAATAATTACCCTAAGTGGCGTACTTCTGTTTTGCTGTGCAAGTTCTGACGTCACAGGTTTTACGTCAATGAAAAAAAAAATGTTTACTTAATATGGCGTTTTTAAGGGTGGTTTGACATCTTAAACTTGCATCTGAATATTTTTTTTTCAAGTTGAAACTCTCTATTTAGCATTTTTCATATCTAATAGGTAGTGTAAACATTTGGAGAAACCAGCATGTAATTCATACAAATCGAGCGAATTTCGTATTCATAACCTCATATGGAGCAGCGGTGAAATGAAAGAAAGTCAATGATAGAAATTTCTACAAATTTAAATATTTTAACAAACTTTTATGCTGTCCTTATTTCACCCCGTATTTTGAATACTGATGTTCGAAATCTCATTAAAACTGCATTGACAGGTAATGTATCCATTGCAGAAAGGAATAAAAACTCATAAAGCATCCATTTGCATGTAGGGGACCCGAATTCATAAAATCCGTGTCAGTCCGCACCAATTTGTCAAAGTAGCGGTGTGAATAAATCATAATACCCGTCATCCGGAAAGTCCATATTCTTCGAAAGAACAAATAAGATCAAACAGGGGGTCAGTCCTCGGTTTAGGTTTGACGTACGTTCGGTGCTTAGAGACGATTAAACACAAAGATAGCTAAAAGATGATTGACAATTGGACTGAGTAGTCTTTTGTAAAATGTAAACATGGATGAATAAATTAGTCGAAATATTAATTTTAGAGGTCACTATTTGAATACAGTTTGAAAACAAATGTAAATAGGAAATGCGCATGAATCCATTGAATTCAAGTAAAAATGTAAATTGGTCTATAAAAGAAGCAAATGAACATATTGATTCGACTTAATGGTCTGCTAAATGCTCTTTGGATTTGGGAACTATTTTTGCCACAAAAGTGTTTATTTCAACACATCTTAATGTAATTATAGACTTCTTTTCGGTCCGAAAACAACGGTTTCTGATTAAATGAACGAAGGATTGAAAAAGTAGCGCCAGAAAAAGAATATCGTTAAATACACAAATACACAAATTTGTCCTTCTATAAACAAGCTCGTGCAACACCCTTTTATGTTATTCTGTTATATTTATTAATATCTAAATCTTTAAATATACAAAAATACCGGAAAATTGCATTTTTTTTCTCACATTATTTACTTAAGCTTAATATTTCAACACATATTTAATGCTTGTTGCAGTTTAATCATGTACCAATACACTAGTTCATGTTTTTGTATAATAAAGTCTATAAGCCTCTTAGCCGAAAAAGTTGTTTGCGGCAAATACATTTGCCGTTATTCCGCTCAAAACATATGTCCAAAGTATTAGGCATGGATCTTAAGCGCCCATCTCATCGGTGTATTGGTATTTCATTACAAATCCCTCTTTATTATTCCATGTAATTCTATTATTGAACTAAATCTGATTAAAAGGACGTTTAGACACCCTTTAATTGGTAGAATAGACTACTTATAAATATAATCCTTTCGTTTTTCCGCTCTGGTTCCAGGTCCCAATAGATATGAAATGCTCCTAATGCGACGTCCAGCCTGTACCGAACGAAAGTTAAAAGGTCTAGAATTCCTTGATGTTTGCCGCTATCTTCTATGGTGGTGTACTTCTCACGATGCTTTTATTCATTAAGTGTCCAAAACATGACAAATATGTATAAATCTGTCTAAGAATTACGTTCTGTAGACTGGAGTGGAAGAAAGTCACGTTATTACAATTCTTTGCGGATCAGACTTTCTTAATGGTCTGAATCAGATATGATACCATCATGGTTATAATGACAAATGTACAATACATAACATACGTCATATTCTTACAACTTGTGATCTTCAAAGACTTTTTCGTGTGAAAATATTCGAAATACCTTAAGCAGTAGCATCTTTGAGCATCAAAAATGAAATCAGATATGGGGTGAAATTGGAACATTTTAAATGAATAATGACACATATAAATTTGAGCAAAGAATCTAGCTATGTTTCATGTTTATGTATTTATATCATATCTTAATTTAATATGTTTTAAATGCTTTCTCATTTCTGTTTTAACTCATACAGCTAGTTTACTTATTCATCTGAACATTTCAAATTGATTTCAAATGCATTTCTAGTAATTTAAACATGTACATGGTGAAAATTAGAACCGCTTTGTTGCAAACTGACCATATTACCGAAGAATGTCAATTAAATTTCGAACATTGAAAATATTTTGAGAAAGCCAAGGCAGGTCAACGAAAAAGGGTATCCATAGCCCTCAAAGGGTTTCAAGCATCTTCAGAAAATAATGATCGTAGAACGTGCTTCAAAGATCAAATGAAGCCGTCTGCACTTCAGAAAAAAATAATGGAAGTTGAACTTGGGACACTATTGCGTTTTTCGTTGAAAAGGTCATAATCGTGAGAATTACAAAATACTTGATCACTACCATTTTGCTAACGGTGTGCCAAAAGGATGTAAGCGACCACCGTGTTGAAGTGATATAAGCGATTTTTGCGCCAGCCATTTGCCAGTAATTGAAACAGAAAAACTTGTTTTGACCACAAGCATTTTCAAGTACCACAACGAGCAATGGTGTGGAGTGGCCAGTGTTTGGTCACCATTGGTCATCGGGCCGCATTGACCTTTGGTCAATTACTCGGCCCCTCTGATCTCAGCAGGGGTCACGCAATAGCTGCTCCCCGAAGCAAATAAATAAGAAATCATCGTTCCCTCTCCATTTCAAAATGAAGTGTCATTCAAGCCGGTAACCAGCGGAGTTCTTACAGTTTAACTGAAAGGGTGTTGAGCCTCCGCGGAGTATCATCATAACGAGACCTAATGGGAATGATAAGGCTAATCATTACTAGCTAACAAGATCTTCTCACCAACAAATAACATCTTTATCAAAAGATCGCCCTGTCCAATTTCTTTATTCATTCTTAAAGTAAATTGTGCTTCCCGTTGAGTTTTCTGTTCGTGCGCAGCAGTTTACACCTGTACGCGGGAATATCATTTCACAGATGACCATTTCACGTCTGCTGTAAGTTACCTGACGTAATCGTATCTATTTGGGTGACGCCATATTGAACATTCTTGACACCTCCATCTTTCTGTTGCCAATGGTTACATACAATTTCCGGTCAACCGAGATATTTGACGCCTTACCAATAGACAAGGTGCGGAGGCAGTTAAAGAAAGTACCAATTATCTACAAGTCATAACTTTTTTCGGCGATATTTATTCATCACATTTTAGTTTTTGCTTCTTTTATGTAGATCTATGTAATAAGATTTTTTCTGCTTGAATGTAACAGTATGACATATTGAATGATATGAAAAGCAACAGTTCCGGCTGCTGTATACCCATGTACAATTTACTTATTGCAAGAACGGAAAGTTACTGGTTCCGGTAAAATTCAAACAGACTCTTATGTAAACTCGGGTTTTTCCTCGATAGTTATTTAAAAGTAATAAAACTATATTGCTAATATTTTGCTCTGATATGGACCGGTGGGTGAGCCAAATGGTTACTATATGCCTACCTACCCGTTGCTTGATATTAAAAGATAGGATTCGTGAAGCGAATGTGCTAAGAAAAGGTTTTTCATAAGTAAAAAAAAAAAATAGCTGGCCCTTTAAGGAAGGGCTACACTATGATAAAAAAAACCTTGACCGTTTTAGAATGGAAACGTCTGCTGCCACCGCCAGGACTAGAACCTCAGACCACCTCTTGAAGAACCAAAGTGTGTGCTTGTTTTTCTGGAGGCCATTAGTATTAGACCGTTTTGCCAACTGAGCAAAGGCAATGACTCATTTGTAAGAGAAATGAAATATATGATACGTCCTAAAATTTCAAGATTTCCTTGCTGATAAACAAGACTATACAGGAAGAATAATATTTACTGGCGTTTTCCTGAATATTGTTTCAATTACAAAAGTGCACTTTATTATCAAATTTTAACCATTATTCTTAACCTGGGGGTTGTCAAAATACATTCAACAATATATAAACATTTTTGAATAAACACAAGTTGACAACAATGTATCAATCACGGAAAATATAGGTAGCGTCGACTCGTTTCATTCAAAATGTGGTCCGTTTTAAATGGAGCGGTTAATTTTCCGATTTTATAAAAACATTTGAATTTGAAACGTGGTTGTTTGACCATTCAGTCGAAGTGTCCCGTTCGAATCTTTTTCGTAAAACTGTATCAATATTTATTTATCATTCAAGTCCTTTTTCGACTCTGGTCAAGTTTTGACCATTACCCGCGGGTTGTTAATTACGGTCCACTCAAGTGGTCACTTTCCAGTCGTTTGAGTGAAGTGTTTCGGACAGAACGCCAGTGAAAATCATAACATTGAAACTAAATAAACGTCAACACACTGGACCAAATGAGGTACATTAAAAATTTCAAATCGAGTTTATTGACAGATTTTGGTTTCAAACTTTTAAAAGGGAAAGAGAAACATTGAAATACCTTAACAAAGGTTACAACTTGAAGGGGGAGTGTGTAACAGAAATGTAAATATCAGTGTCAAATTTAAATTTTCATATCTCTTTTTTTCTGCCTCACCATTTTTAATGACTATTTCTATTCCTGCAAAGGTTCGGGTAACAACAGCAACTGCATAATTTTTTTTTGCTATTGTACATGTATGTGTAGCTTAAAGCTTCAACGCAACGTTGATAGAAAAATCAATTTCTAAGCATTTGCATAATACATATATTTTGCGATCACTTTGGGCGCTAAATTTATTGAAATTAAAATTCTATCAAAATTCTATGGCATTTCTCATTTATTTCAAAAATTAATGTTTCATTCAAACAAATAAAGATTATTTTCATTCATCATTCTTAACATCATTACATCGTTCGGATAAAAACCTCTCTGTGTGTGAGCCGCGGTCATGTTTTACAAATTAGCGGCCTAAAAGGGTTATGAAAAAAGTATCCACTGGATATATTGTATGTATATATAAGGACGATTTTACGCAAAGTGGATTTCCATAGTCCTTTTAACTCTTAATGATGGACGTACGCATTCGTAACAGGCCAGGCAGAACAAAGTGATGATGTTGTGAAACATCTTTTCATCGCTTTAGCAACAAATTTTAGACCCATCCTTTGAAAATTGTGGCGTAAAAATGATATTTTCTTATAGCGTAAATGCTTTTCTGATAATCTGTATTCGAGTAAACAATCTCCCTTATTCTATAAAACAAATTATTAACATATTCGGTCGTTTCTTATAACCCTTTCAATATCAATTAAATAAAAGTGCCAAATCAGTGTATAGTTATAGACGGCCCACTATAGTTCTTGCAATCTTGCAGACCTCTTGCAATAGACGGCCCACTATAGTTCTTGCAATCTTG
>JAUMHA010077753.1:12567-33716 GCA_032359765.1 Saxidomus gigantea
TTTTATACTTAAACATTTACAAAGACTTGGTAGCATTTTAGCTCTACTGTATGCCAGTGAATTTCTCTATTTTATACTTAAACATTTACAAAGACTTGGTAGCATTTTAGCTCTACTTTATGCCAGTGAATTTCTCTATTTTATACTTAAAAATTTACAAAGACTTGGTAGCATTTTAGCTCTGCTTTATGCCAGTGAATTTCTCTATTTTATACTTAAACATTTACAAAGACTTGGTAGCATTTTAGCTCTACTGTATGCCAGTGAATTTCTCTATTTTATACCTAAACATTTACAAAGACTTGGTAGCATTTTAGCTCTACTTTATGCCAGTGAATTTCTCTATTTTATACTTAGACATTTACAAAGACTTGGTAGCATTTTAGCTCTACTTTATGCCTGTGAATTTCTCTATTTTATACTTAAACATTTACAAAGCAGAGTAAATGTGATTCTTACGTGTACAAGTCTAATTGATTTTAGAAATGCCAAATTTGAACTGATAGCGATGTTTATAGTTTTCTGATTAAGTAACCCAGTCGACTTAATAAAGATAATCGAGAAGCGCAAAATTACCATCACTGTTAGCCCACTGAAATATCAGCAGTTCGTTTTTCCTAACCGAATTTTTACTGTATAAACATTATTTAGATTATGTATGCAGTTCGATGTAAAAATAAAACTTTGAAGTTTCGACTCAACCTTTCTGAAGCTACCGTTGTTAATACAACTAAACTAGCGTCTCTAGGGAGCTTTAAATTGTCTGTTATTCCATAGTTATATTAGCGAATGAAACCGCAGGAAATATTGAATTATCTCCGGTTTTGCAACAGTTGTGGCAAAAGGGTCAGCAAAATGTATGCGAAACCCACAGTGAAATTACATTAAACTAATAGCCTTTTAAGGCTTTGCTATCTCAGAATTATTACATCTTTATTGTAGTAGACGAAAATAGTTTTAAAAATCGTGGGTATTCGGCCGATATGAAGACAATACATTACTAACGGGAATTTTACTTCCTTCTTCATTGATTCCTGATGTATATGTATGACTATATAGCAGAAGGAATCTACAATATTTACGTTTCGTGACCTGCCACCGAAATATCATAAAACTATCCCGAGTCAATGAAAATGACGCACTGTCATAACTCACTTGAATACAGACAGCGTTATTTTATGTTACGACTGATGAACATAATTAACTTTTGTGTAAACTATTTGTTTTCTACATAAGCTAATATCTTACTTGGCACTTTGCCTGCCATCGGCGTATAAATGTCAAATTATAATGGACGTTTTCGTATGTCTATGTAAAGCTGAATAGTGACTATGCTAATTTGCACTGATAACAATGTCTAGTTTGTTTTATGTGTAGTTTCACGTAGGTTACATTCAATGTCGATTGACAGCCGTTCAAGAGACAACAAAATTGTATAAACCGATTTTTGCAGTTAGTACGTTCCTTAGCACACAATTAAAGCCGTCTTCAGAAATACTTCGAAGCGGCGTAATATGTACAGTTTATTCCTTGCAAATATATTGTATCAATGCTTTCATCCAAGAACCAATAGGACATTTTGCCTAATATGTAATCCTCAACGAAATCGCACGTTCGTATCAATGCAATGACTTATCGGCATAGAACTTATATGCCACATAATTCCTCAATTTTCTGCTTCAGACTGGTATATTTCATGTAAATTAGCACACCAAGAGTTATTTAATTTAGCTCCTCCATTATCGGAAAAGTGTACTATTCAGGTAAACATTTGAGTACTGTTTAGAACCTAGTGATTTGCGCGAACATATTGCTATGTAGTGTTTTTGTTGTTGTTGTTTTCTGGTTTGTTCTACAATCTTCGGCAACATTTTACTGAAAGGAACCACATAGACTATTGCTGCATATCGTTCATAGCATATTCTCGATTAAACATGTTTCAAAAAGTACCATCAATATATGTCTTTACAGATATCTCTGTTAATGAGTCGCCGTATTTAGTCAATGTTATGCTCGATCTGGCAATGTCACTTGCAGCAGTTGTGTTTATATTAAGATCATTAAGGATGACAACATTTTAAATGATTTCTGCAAACTTTGAGTAGCATATGTGTAGCACGGTTGATTTAATTGAAGTTATTAAATCCTCAAAACTTAACTCTAGTTGTTTAAACGTTCTATCATTTCAATCACAACATTTTTGTAAAATAAATGCAGCTTACTAACAAACTTGCAACCCGATACCCATATTTGCGAGAACTGCAGTGATCAGTGAAACATTTTAACGTTTTTTTATGTGAGCCGTTTTGTATCTTAGAGTTCAGCATTTCAAATCTCACTTATTAGTCGAACAAAATGTTACAAACGATAAATGAGTTTAGGTTTTCACGTCTTTTAAAGAATATGTTTAAGTTTTGAAGTGAACATTTCAGTACACAATTTGAAGTTGAGTTGAATAGTACAGTATTTCATTTGGAGTTGAGTATTTCAGTATTTCTTTGCCGAACTAAATTTACACTTGCCAACACAGCAGTCCCATTAGTACATTGCTAGACCTATAGCCAAAGAAAAATTCTCATGCGCTTTTTGATATTAAGTGTTTCAATCAGTTTTACACATTTGAAATACAGCAGATGATCTCCCGCCGACAGTCTTTCAGTAGCTTCAATGCTTTGACTTTAATGTTACGTGCAACCTATTTCCTATGCCGCCTGTCTGCGGGTACTATTGTTAATTTAAGTAAAGGTATATGTCACGTAAGAGCTTTAAATTGTCGTCTATGCTGAGTATCTCCATAGAAACCACACGAAATTATATTATCTTCAATTTTGCAGTAGTTTAATGGTTCAGCAACATGTATGAGGGACCGTGAGTGTAATTGCATTATACTAATTGCCTTTTAAGGTTATGATACGTCTGGTTAAGTATAGTATTATTGTATTAGACCAAAATAGATTTCAAAACCATGATTATTCTTCCGATTTGCGAAAAGATCCATTAGATACTCTACTAATGGAAATTATCCTACCTACTTTCTTTGTTATGTGATAAATGGTCATGTGGCTTGAAGAATTCGGAATGAGTAACGTTTCGTGACCTGCCACCGAGAAGTCTGAAAATACTTTGTATAAAGTTAATGAAAGTGACATACTGTGCTATTATAAATTACTTAAATACCGGCAGTGTTCTTTTTCAATGTCACTGATGAACATCATTTTTGAATAAAACTGAAAAAGTTTTACCGAACTTTTCTTGCAATGCCTAAAGAATGTAAGTAAAATAACATTTTTAAAATTAAGAGGCTGATATCTTTTCCTGTCACATTATACAAGTTTGTCTTATATTTATCTTTTCGGCCCGGATGAAAATGAATAAATTCAAAATGGCCAAATGGCGCATTGACAATTTATTGTCACAAGTCTTGATACTATGTTGCGTATTTTTATATACATTTAACTCTGCTTGCAATAACACTCTTCTCCCTCCATCAAAAACATATGTATTTTAATAAATCTATATCCTTCATAGAAAAGAGAATTATTTCCACTTAAAAGGAATCTACCACTTTCTCTAACTGTTGATGTAAAACTCTGATGCATAATCAATCAAGAACACGAGTATAATGTCCTGAACTTTTCCTGAAACTAAACGACATTACTCCTGTGAAAATTGATATCACTGAAACTCTTCTTCTTACTATTTGCCTATTACAGACAGAGCAAAGCTGCCTTTAAGTTATCTTTCAACTGGAAGTCTTGCAGCTTTATGATATGTAACGTTTGCATTGGTACCGATGTCTAGCTTTTCCCCAAAGAAAACAAACAATTTTAATGAAATTACCCAGTCTTGCGTGGTGAAATTGTTTGAACACAAGACTAACGAAACGTATTGAAACCCATCGATGCAATATTAGTCCGTATTTGTCTAACATTTCCTTACTTTTTTTACCATTATGTTTCTCTAACTGTGCTTACACGGTGCGTATCGTATTTTGAAGGCGGTGCATTCAGTAATCGCCTTCCTATGCAATTACTCCAGTCCAATATACTGGAATACGCCCAATCACATTAATTTGAACTCAATAGAGTTCGATGAAATTGAAGTAAATAAAATTATGAAACCACCAATACAGTGTTTATTAGTTTGATGTGGCGTTTTATTAATAAGAATATTGTGTATTTATCAAATATGTTTTGTATAATGTATATATATTGGTTATAATCAGCTGGGAAAGTCTGGTAAAAAATAGAACCTCTTATTCGGCGTAGCTTTGACCTATGTTCTGGACCACACAAATGCGAGTGAATGCGCCGGAAATGAAGTGAATTATTTTGATTGGAAGTTATTTCGTCTGGCGAGTACTCGATGTGATCTTTGGGAGACATATGGCCTGCTGAACAGGAAAATCTTTAATTTGGTTTTCACAACAATTTCATAGGACCACTTTGGATTTAGAAAGAGCATAAATCATCTCTATTTGATATTTGGAAGTGCCGACTGACATACAAAATGTAGCTTTAGCTTGTGAATGTGATCTATTAAATCAAATGTATTTAACTTGCTCTAGTAATATTAGCGGAAGCAACCGCTCTCAAACTTACCTTATCTCCAATTATGTAATAGTTCAGGTAAATGTTTCGACACCATGTAAGGGAATCAACAGTAGAATTACAGTATTTTAATAGCTTCTCCGATTCAGAACGTTCTTATGAAATAAGACTAAAATAGTTTCAAAACCAAGAGCACTAGTATCTTTTGGGTCTAGAACAACATCCATTTTTATTGAAATTATCCCATCTCCTTTCTTTGTTATGTGATAAATGGACCGATGGTTGAAAGAATCCGGAATGGTTAACGTTTCGTGACCTGCCACCGAGAAGTCTGAAACATACTTTATGAGAAGTTAATGAAAGTGACATTCTGTCATAACTCACTTGAAAACAGACAACGTTCTGTTACAGTACGACTGATGAGCATCATTTATATTTGTGTAAAATATTTGTTTTATACATTAGCTAATGTTTTACTTGGCATTATGCCTACCAGTGGCCTTTTTGTTGAATGATATCTCTATAATAGACGTTGCTGTTTTATAGGTCTGCAGAAACCTGCCACAAACTATGCCCTGTGCCTATGCATACAAAAACTCTCTAGGACAAAAACTAATTTTATATGATAACTCCGCAGCGCCGAACAATTCTGTTAACTTTGCATTCATTCTGAAATGGAATCATCCTTAAATCTGCTATAGAATTGATTACATACAAGACATACTATTGCACATCTGAAATAAATACACCGCCTAGCTTACCCAAGAACTGGGACATAAAGACGGTAAAGAGTCAGGGCTATAAGGTAACATTTTGAAAAGTAATCCCCAAGCACAAGTAAATACAGTTTCCATCTACACAGACTTACTAAATACACGGGAGGATTAATTCTACAACTTTGGGAAATTCGTATGAAAGATACATAATACATCTATTACCATATGTAGAAAATTATTAAATGGCAGCCGGTTGCCAAGCACAGCAAGATATACAAATATCACAGAACAAATAATGTTATAATTATTCGTCTTATATGCAATTAGAAAGGAAACATAGTACACGGAACAACAATAACAACTAGGTGTCTTTAACATCGAACTCGGCCAGAGACCCTAACACCTAAGCAAGTTTTCGAATTTAGTATGAACGGAGCAGTAACTGTTTTCTAAAAGAAAAGTAATGGCTTACTGCAAAGGGATCAATCACCCAGCATACGATGAATATTAGCATAATGGTTTTATTACTTCTCCACATAGAGCTTACTTGCTTTTTATTGTGTTACGAAACAGGTTAATCAAACTTATGTGATTTTTTTCTCCAACAAAGTTTGTAAATGATCATTTTGTGTGAAGCCTTGTATAAGAAACTTTCTAAGAACTGATTGAAGTATCTGGCTCTATTGTAAGAATAGTAATGTTCGGCGCAAGTTATGGTACATGTAACGACAACGCTATTTAGTTGATATGTAGTTGATATAGCACGGGCAAAATCGTCATTGAAATGGGCATAATACGCTTTACCAAGATTAAAATCATCTTTCTTGTCATTTGATTTTCTGAAAAGATACTGAATCACCCCATAATGTTTAAATGTAGATTTAAATACAGACGTTCTCTGTGAAATTATTTGCCGAATTCAGCTACATGTATAGCTCATTTGGGTACATGTACAAGTACAAGTACATGTATTTCAATCTTGTAAGAAATAATTATCTAAAATATTTTTTAATGTATCTGGAAAATATGGCACAGTATCTGGGTGTATGGCGACAGGACAAAAAGGCTACAGATCAGCGTTTTATCATTTGCCTCTCTGTCGTGATATCGCCATGGTACAACGAAAGAACGAGACAACATCTAAAGGCTACGTATCAAAAAACATGGAATCTCTACCCTCTTATTCACATATACTTTTCGTCCGTTTATAGTCCCTTTTCTCTATCATTTTACTCCGATATTATAACTTAAGTAGAAATGTCTCAATACTTGTATTGCTTACACAAGAGAGCGGATGCGCGTGTCGAAGTACCCGTGATATCAAAAACAACGTTCCGACAAGTTAATTAGCTATCGAGGCAACGCTCTATTTCAGGAAGGTTCGTTAAAAGGAAATAATTCCGCGAAAGTATCACAATGTTGTCAGTGGGGGGCAAGTTACGGACTTTCGTCTGGAAGTAGGAACGGCTTATTATTCTATGTAATTTCATGGTAGAAGGAAACATTATTCGGAAACATTTAAATTTCTTTTAAGTGTTCCGAGAGGTTTATACAGCTTATTGATTAAGGAATAACTCATGGTCATGTTGTTTTTCGTGCACATGTACTTACTTCTTTACCCAACCCTTTTTTTAAAGAATAATAATCTCATTTATCTGCTGCCTATTTCCTAGACTTGTGGCTTTTGATTTTTTTCTTACTTTACCGTATATATTCTATGTCTTAGTTAATATGAAGGACTTTTAGAGGTAACATATTTAAAAAAGGACATATTCTTGTACACATGTAGATGTGCTAAATTAAATGAAAACTGTCAGATAAGAAAATGATATATCAACTGAATCCTACCTATATACCTGATTTAGCGAAATAACATTTCATTGTTTCTGTAATGATTAGTAGTTCAGGGTAATTTTCTTTCTTTTATCAACCTTTAAAATGATTTAAGTAAATATGTCTGTAAAACAGAGGACGCCAATTATTTGCTTAAGACGCCTCAGGGTGCATGTATTATTTGCTTTCTTCTGGCACGTTCTTGCTTTATGTTGCGAAGTAAATTGCGTCAGCTTTAATCCCTTGTACTCTTATAAAAATGAACTCAGCAGCTAGAAGGCTAATCCAATGTCTGTACAACACTGATACTGTGTATACAATGTCTGTATAACGGCCGGAGATTTGATGAAGTTCTTTCTACGAGACGTTTTAATAAACCATGATACTAAAAAGGGATTTGCGCTGTCGACCGTTCATAGAAATCGGGATGAAATCTAGCATACAAATAACCCTAGGTTAATCCTAGGTTGATAGACGCGTGAGATTACAAAAGAGAGGAATCTTCAAGGATTTGACACGACCGGGGGGGTTGCACATTCAGAAATGTCTTTGTTTTGTTTTATATTATCCTTTACTTCGGCAAACATAGTTATTTGCTCACATTCAAAGCCAGCTTTACGTTAAGTTGATGCTGTTTTGTTGATGCATTTAAACATTGGAAATGTTAACTGGCACAAACTTCAATAAAAACCAACTGGTACCTGCTGAATACAGCTTCAAATGTTCTTGTTTCGGTCGGCGCCAGTAAAAACTCTCGGAAACAAGTGTAGAGTTTTCTTTCTTTTAACACAATACATATGTTGAAAGTGCGGACACGACTTTATACATGTTAACGCGGTTAAAACTTAACGAACTTATTTTGCAAACTAGTAATCTTACAGTCTTGTGGTCAACATCAAGGATATATATTGCACTATACCGTGTAGATATAGAAATAACGCTCAGCCTGATGAATTGATTGATAAAGCTAACACTATTCGTTTGTTTTCACAATTTTTAGTGACAAACTGATATTGCAATTTAATGACAGAATGTGAAGAGTTGGTAAGAATGAATTACGCATAAAATCTCAACGAAATGCTACTGCGTTGCAATTGAAGTGAAATAATGTGTCCATGTTATCTTCAGAATGTCTTTTAATTAAAACACTCTAGCTATTTCACCATACGATCAGTTGACTTCAGGCTTGATCAAGAACATGATTGACCTTAGCGGCTTTATAAGACATTAACAAAACACACAAACTCTTCATTAATCAGCCGATTCAGTGCGCTGTCGACATTTCTTGGCATCCAGAATCAATTATGATGTAATACAAAACCGACTCTCCGTTATAGTTCCGTGATTTTCGTACAAACAAAGTAATTTTCAGTCATGTTGACGCGATGTAAGTATTAAATGTGCAAATAAACATCATCTATTCAATGATACTTGATATTCTTGCGCCAAGAGTGAAATTTGCTGTTAATCATGTGCCCTAGGAATGGGTTTTAAATATAGCCGTTTTGGGACTCCTAAACCATTTCGTCCTTAGTAATTTAAATTTAAGATAGAGCAATTGAGAGACTTTTACATTCCCAGGACACCCTGTGACTTGCACATTTAGATTTTAAGTTGTTTTCTAGAATCTTCTTCGTAGTAACTCTTAAAAGATTTAAAATTGGTTTCGAAGTAATTTTACTGCTACATGTAGTTTAAGAGATTAAATTTTATGTGCTTTTTGTTTCTGAATCACAAACGTGACTGTGAATTCTGTTCAGGTTATTTCAGTTTAAGTGACTATAATGTAAAGTTTCGGAATATCTACTGTACTATGATGATGGTATGTTCAAATACAGCAACGTTTAAGGAAAATCCAAATATGAGTCACTGTTCTAACCAAGTTGGAGTCAACCTGCCCAGCACATCCATAATTGCAAAGATTCTGTCAAAGCTTGTGGAGCCGCCGTGGCGTAGTGGTAGCGCGTTCACTTCAGGATTGAAGGGCTCCAGGTTCGATCAATACCATCGCCATGTCGGTAATGTTCGTAGGCAAGACACACATTATTACACATTGCCTCTCTCTCTTCGAGGTTGATTCCATCTGGAATGAGTCTCGAGGGCGATTATTATAAGTTGTAAGAACTTGTTTCGCAATCGAGAATAAATAAATTAGTATAAACTAAAGTTTCTATACCATATTTACGTTTCGCAATTACGGAACTCGTAAAGTAACACCAGAAATACTACGTCTTACACATGTATGTTAATGAACAACGCCGCAACATCAAAGGGCATCCTTTATAATTTGTAACAATTTCCTATTTGTGTTTCGAATGAACTGTAATAAAGCGTCATGCCCTATCATCGGAAGGCAAACATCGACGCATTTCAATAGTAACGAAAACCTAAAAATAAGCGTTAAGAACAGTACATTTATACACAACTTATGCTTAATTTTCGTTTCAAGGGTCCTAGTAGACGGAGACGTGTCTCATTCTTCCGGCGTCTTCATCTTAAACCTTTAAGATACATTTCAAAAGTCAAACTTCAATTAATACACCTGGCATTCCTCAAGTTTTCAAACTGGTCTTTCGTAAATAACTACGGTGTATTTAAAGGATGTTTGCAAGTTATATCCTGGCAGGAGTGCCCTGGTATAAGTATTTATTATACAGTTGTCGTAAACTTGTAAAGACTTTATACCAGTCAGACTAGCTCGATCATGTATTATGTGTTATAATACAGAAATAAATCCATGGCACATCACTTGTGAGATGTTTTATAGCATTCCAGGGATAGCAACAACGGAAATTGCATCCTGGAAATGTAATTTATATAAGGCTACTAGTCTTCATAAAAGATTACCATGGTAACAAATAATAAACCAATTCATATGAATTTAATCTAAGGAAGTAATTTTGTAACAGCTCGGGTTTATCGTAAAAAAATGTAATATCTGCATAGGCCGTGGCTAAATGTGTTACATGCATGTAATGAAATGAAAGTAGAGTTGTGTGTTTTGTAAAATACAGGCATCACGTTCATTTATAAAAATTCTTTCTGGGTCTGACCTTAAACGTGTTTTCATCACGTAACGCTATTTTTAGTCTTTCTGTTTACCTTCTCTTTTATGTATGGTAATGAATATGTTAAACCGTGGACTTGTTTAATAAAGAATTGTTTTTAATTTAATAAACGAAATACAAGTCTGTTTTCAAATCGATAAGGACATGAACACAAAAAATTAAAGTGCAAAAGTCATAGTTTTAGGGAATGGCTATACTGAAAATGAAACTAAGGTATATCTAAGTTCTGTTTTGAAGTCATAAAGATATCTAAACCCATTTCTTGACAAGAAATCAATTAATTGTCTGGGTAAAAAAAGAGAAATCATAGAGGTCTAGTGAATTTATTAACACCGTTGTAGCCAAGCAATAAACACTGTTATAGCCAAGTTATAGCCAAGTTATAAACACTGTTATGATGTATATAGCGTGTTGTCTTCGTGTAATTTCATTCAAAAAAATACAGTAGTTTCAGCTATATATAATGTAGATCTGTATTGACAACAGCTTAAAGTCCCAGGATCACATTGACTTTACTGTTATAGAAATAAAACATTCACTGGTAGGATAATGTAAGAACAATATTCTATTTTGTCTAAAACTATGTTGGAATTTGCCTTTCTTTCGTACTCATTTTAAGTCGTTAATTCATGAAAAGGAGTTGCCAAAAAACCTTTCTTATTTTTGGCAATATCACTGAAAATAAAGCCTACACTATATTTTTAACATTAACATCAATTTAAAAAGCAAAGTTTAGGAATAAATTTGGTACAAACAAAGATCATTTCTGCCGGTGATACATCTTTCTTGGTAAAATAAGAGCTACTTGTAATTGTAATCCGTGGACTTTAAATATTTCTTACGATAGGTCGAGTTTCAGTTACTGCAAAGAAAACTAAGAAAACACTAAAAGATTTCCCCGCCATTCCGCAGCAAGAAACGTTAATACATGTAACACCTTTTTTGTCAAATTTTCGATTTATGAAAAAAACGTTCAACAGCATCAGTACTTAAAGGTTGTAACTCCAGAGGCCATTTAAATATGGTATTTAAATGTGTTTGTTTATATGCTTTTTGGGTCCACCATCCTCGTTCCTGGTTTTATTTATAAACCGGATTATGCTTAATGTGTAGAATTAAAACCGAATTATTTAAATAAGGAGACGATGAATTAATAAGGTCCTAAAACTGCAGGAGATTGAACAACACAAAGAAGTTAGTTGATCAATTAATAATCATAACTTATTCCTTAATTTATGAGCTACAATATATAGGAAAGTGTTGTAAAAACTAACTAACGTAGTAATGGACTCAAACTCTAAAATATGTCACAACTGCTCCCCAAACGTCAACACTCGTTTAGCTAAAATGTCGAATGAACAATGACCCGACTGACTAAACTTAATTGGCATAAACTGATGTAAGCTCAAAATAGCGATGGTTAAGGTATTTTATGGTAGAGCATGTATCAAGGGACTGACGTGCGGTTCTTATTCTTTCAAAGTCTCACGGCTGATAGTCAAAACAACACGCCCTATGGCCAGTAAAGACTTTATTATGCCAGCTTGCATTACAGAACACATAAAAAGTCTATCCAAAAAGGCACTTCAGCCTGGGTGATGCCTTCCGAATGTTAATCATGATCACAAGTTACTAGATCAGAGTGACGATGTTAATTCACTACTTTCCCCAATCTCATTCCATATAAACACTGAAATGAACGTATTAAGACTTCTGTATCAAGCGCGCTTTCGGCAGACGGAGAAATGTCATTTATTTTGAATCAGTTTCCATAGAAACGGTGACAAAACCTTCAGTTAATGTCATCTGCAATGGAAGCCAATCGACTATGGAGGCGAAAGGAATTTTGAGATTGGAATAACAAAATAATTTCATAATAAAACAAATTCCTTCGTCAGACTACTGGATAGTTCGTGTAACTGTTATTTGCGTCTATTACAGGCGACGCGTAATTGATGTAGATCTAGGGAAAAATTACTTTGCGATGGCAGGAATAAAACTTGATTTGCTTCTTCTTTTTCCTAATTTCTTTTATCAGGAAACGTTTCTCCTATGTAATAGCTGTGATGATCACATTGGTTTTTTAAGCAGATACCTAAATCAAAAAGGTGATTCTTAGATCTTTCTGTCCACGCAAAGGCATTTTCTAGTTTAGATTTTCCTAATCCCCAAAGCACACATTTTGAATGTTAACGATTCTTCGCACGTGTACAAGAATAACAAATAATACGCGTGTTCCTATATGTTCGATTTTAACACGACACCCCGACCTATAAAATCGGAATGCGGCTTGATGCGCGCGTCATTGACTGTAGTTTGAGTGTGAATTAACAATTATTCAGAATTTATGGTATTGTTCCTTCTTTGCGTAAACAGGGAAATAGAGCAAGTCTTATTGGGTTTAAATTTATTCACTAATAAAATTTGATAGTTTATGATTTTATAAAATATGACATACGTTTTGCATTGTACTCAATAGCGTACGGTGCACATTTTGATTACGCCAATGACTTCCTTACTGAATAATGTAAATGTATCCAATCTCAGACTGAAATCTGTGTTCAAGACTGATTAAAAGTGATTTAAGCTCATGATTTTTAATAAAATTTAATATATCAATAAAACAATACAATCCGAAATCCTCAGAATAATATGCAAAATTTTGAAAGTTTAAGCCCGTTTATATAAATGGCCAACATGAGTTTTCGCGCACGCACTCCGATACCAGCGCTGTCTTACACTACACATTATGTCTAGATGACCTCATAGTGAGTAAGATTTTTCAGGGCAAAACTTGACTTCTCCACTATTTCTAGAGAATGCATTTTTCTTCTGCAATATAATGACCTAAGAATACCAACACAGGATATTATAATGTCACGACCATCTAATGCCAAGGCCATCTGTCATATACCTCATAGCAGTACGTTAGACTAACTGTTTGCCGAAACTTTGAGGACTTTTAACTTGGCAGCGTGAAACGGCAAGTTATATAACTCTTAAAAATGTCCATACTACAGATGTAAATGTTTTCGTAAAATGCTTAGAAAAATGAAATAAATACTGCGAAAATACGTATACAAGGTCACTTCTTTTACTACAAAACTGGTATGAAAATAAGCTTTATAAAAAAAGATGCATTAATTTTTAAAACAATCAAAATAGATTTGTTTACCCTTTTCAGTGTTATATTCCATAATATACTGCATACATTTTGCTGAAAAATCACCACTTTGAAGGAAAAAAGTTTTAAAACTAAAACTAGAAGTTAAGCAACAGCTGTATTCAAATTATATTGAAATTACAAGTGTCGAGAAAAGGGCACACATAAAAATATAACAAAGTGCTCTATGACTTGGCTTTGAGGAGGCGTGATTATTACATAAATCTGCCATGAGCAAACATCAATATGGCTATCATATTTCCATAATATATCACCCACGTGCAATTTTGTAACCGTATTAACACATGATGATAAATTGTTGATGATTTTGTCTCTTAATAACTTGTACTGACTCATGTGACACTAGATATATTGGCATAAAACTAATCTTTTAGTTTGCATCGACTTCCATCATAAGTGAATTACCACCGCAGTCAAACTTGACAGTGATAAATATATATTTATTACCCATATGAACTTTTTAATATAAGAAATGGTTTAATCATAAATATAGTTTGGAAACGAGCGAATACTAGTATATAGATTGTCCAGATAGATGGAATTAGTAAGACCTTATGATTTAGATATTGATCAAATGTAAAATATAAGTCCAAATGCTTTACCCCATAGTGTCCCGTATTGGATGATATATTCTGAGTCTGTTTCTTATCGGTCCAGTAAAATGCGAGGGAAGGCTCTATCTTTTGTAAGGAGTTGATCAGTTCAGTAAAATACTGGTTTGTAATGCGGCTTTCTTTTCATTATTGCAATATGGATGAAACTATTTTTACACACACTGCAAAAAAATATTGCTTCACAATTACAACTTCAGCAAGAGCAGTGGGTATTGTCATTGATAAAGAGTAATATGATACAGTCTGGTCTTACTCCTCGAAAACGTTATTAACTTCTTTACTCCATTTTGCAAAAATCATGTTCTCGGCTCTGTCGATTTTCTCCCTTTCGACAATTTAAGACTAAGTAATCGAGAAGACACAGCCCATGTGTTTTTCAATCACAATTTTCTTTAGGCATCAGCAAGACGCGAACCCTTATTCATAAACGGTGAAAAAGAAAGTCATAATTCGATTACGGCAGTGATGAAAATACCACTATGGGATGGAACTACTTTCTGTGAGAGTATATTTAAATAAAATAAACCGTCATCTGGCCATGGTTTATTCTAAAATTGTTGTTTATTTGTCTGTAAAGTGTCATAAATTGTCACTATTCTGGCAGTGACGAGTCTTCTTACATCATGCTTCATGGATATACAACACTTTCACAAAGACCGTTAGCCAAGCAGTTTCTGTATGATGGCGCCCCATATATCAGAGCCATTGTTAAGTATGTAATATTTCATTTCAAAGTTCAATAAAATGCAAGCATTCATGCAGTTATGTCATTCAAACCTGCGATTAATTAAAGCACGATATGTAGGGTTTCAGGAGAAATATTTTATCGTACTGGCAACTAATGCATTATGAATATAATTCATAAATCATTGACGAGGCTGCATAGTTTGTGCAGCAATTTTCTGAAACGTGATATATCTTATTTCTTTTTGCTTCCGGCAAAATTGTTTTTAATTCCACTGGAGTTACAAATAATATTTGCTGTCAGAATGAAAAGCTAACTTTGTTGAAGTCCCATGATCACCTAGGCTATAACAATTACTCGTGGTACTTATATCATCAAGAAAGATGTCTTATTTGTGGAATTGATCATTGAACAAAACAAATTTCGTTTTAAATTAAAAGCATATATTATAAATATAGTGCAGTACTTTTCCATGATATTGTTAAGAAAATAATATAGTAAAACACATTGTCTTGAAGAAGCGTCCAAATGTGAACAGTGTTTTACAGTAAATAGAGGTAAACATCATTATTCTAATAGTTATTTCATCAGTCTACACGTCCATGATACATAAAACATGTGAACATAAATTTTATGTGTCAACGCAAAACTAAAACAAGTATTCTGTATATTGTTGTGAGATAGCTAGCCAGCAATACAGACAAGGCTGGATATATGTCAAGATACGTGAAGATGTAGAGAAATATAACAGTTATAATAGTGCATACACTAGAGATGGGAACAGCTGATAAAAAAGTCGAGAAAACTTGTTTTCACTGCCAACAATAGTTTATACATTAAAGATGAGAAAAACTGTCTAATCAGAATCTGACAATACAATATTTGAATATGGTAATATTCCTCACAATACAATTATACCAGTGTGGTCAGAAGCACCATATATATAGCGAGTTGTTACTATATTTAGACAATATACCATAAATGTATTCTTACCAAGAAAATTGGTCTGGCAAAAGTCTTGCAGTCTTTCAGTTAACATACAGACCTTAACCAGCAGACAATGTAACAAATCAACAGAATAAGTACATGGTAGAACTACAACGTCTGGATGTCTGAAAGCAATGTTGTTGTGTGTAGTTTTTTTTGTTCTTAGATTTCCAATTGTAGCATAAAATGCAACACGGATCAAACCAAATCTGTGTAGTTTATTTCAGGACATGATATTTAGGATCCCTGGATTAGAATTCACTGGAGAGATAAAACGTGCTCATTACCACAGTAGATTTTTCTGTCTGGGTGTAATATCCTTTGAGAGTAGAAGTGATACATAGATGTCTCAGCGGACAGATATATCGTTGAATTCCATGTCAGCTTCGTTGAAATCAAATCCTCTTTCAGGAAATAGCATGTTCCCAGCGGACGCTCGTTACAGATTTGAAAAAAGTAATATACTGCTCGTGTATATAGTTTACTTTTATCATGTGCCTATAAATGTGTTTTTCAGTTTTATTCAGTACATGCGCAGCAGAATCTAAAACAACTTACTAACACGAACACTGTGTTATTTGTTGGAACTGAACCGGTATCTAATTTAGTTTGTTCCGTAAATATCAACAAAACCATGATCAGCGTCCTGTGAGTGAGTGTTTACGTAAACATAAACTATAGTTTGAACGCGACATTCTATATTTCTTCTTTCGGTGCTAGGACAGGTCAGGAATCCAGGAAGCAGTCATTGAGCATAACCAACATGTTACGTAATCGAAGAAAGTATAAAAATATCATACATTTTGAAGCAACCTGTCCGTTTAGCTAATTAAGACTTGATCCAAAATTACCATGGACATGAAGTATACTTAAAACATTTTGTCCAATATATGAGATGAAAATACAAAAGTTCATACTGTGTTGGCGTTCGCAATATTCCAGTTAACAGAACTCTTTTGCTACTGCTTCTAGCAATTTTCGAGAAGAAAAAAAAAGATTTTAACACTCCTGTAATTACTCAAGAAGACATTTTCTCTGTAAGATAATATTGAATTTACATGTAAATCAGATTTAGAATGTCTTTGAGGTATAATGATACCGATGTCATTTTGTTTTGGAGGCTAAAACAAACCTCGTTTATCAAACCGTATATTTATGTACTAACATCAGGCTAACTTAGAATGACCGATTAATGTCATATCATGTTTCGACATAGTGAAAGTAGTGCCAAAAGATACATAATTATAATGGTATTAATACGACAAAGTAGTCCGGCATTCTATCGAGTGTCTGGGTCTGTAAGCTGACTGTTGGTAGATAAAAGTTATTGTAATGCATTTCATTTGATAGAATAAAACTATGGTGGATGAATCGATGTTTAATTACAACGGCTGATCTATTTAAGGTAAAAGTCTAAAACATAAATTGATGTCCATTTAAAGGTAAATGCTCGGCACTAAACAGCGACAAATGTACGTGTCGCTGCACTTAAGCTTTTTCCATGCATTGCCAAAGGTTATCTAACATACACTATTTGCTTTTTATTCTAGACGTGTGTACGAGTCAGATCTATTAATTCTTGAACTGATTGCTTTACCACTGAGATCATCTACGTCTGGACAATATTGTTGTAGAAACACGTTTGACCTTTAACGAAATAATCATTGATTGTCCACTCATCCTGCGGTCAAAGAAATTTGATCCTTTTATTTATCTCGGCAATTCATTCGGTCAAGACCCAATTAATATCCCCCATCTAAAAACAAACACTGCTTCACATGGAACTAAACATGGCAAATCGAAAATAATCATACAATATTCTGTTAAACCGTCACAACCGCGAAAGTGATTAACTTCTTTTCCAATACAACTTCCGCTCGCAGCGTTATCAAGGTTTGAATGCAGCCATATTTGGCGTCAATTTCCTAAGAAAACAAGGAACGGCTTCAATTCAGCGGACATGATTTGTCTTTTATGTCACTTTAAGGAAGAAAGTAATCGATAAAAGACGACATGGTATATTTAAAGTCTTTCAAGAAGCGTGATTTAAATAGAATGCAATAAATATAGAACTCGGTCATGTCACGTTTAAAGAAAACATTTTTTCTATTACAAACATTCCAGTGTATTTAGGTCACTCAGTAAGTAATACGGTTATGGTTCGATGCGAGTTTCAGACCTTTTACTTCTCTCGGCATACTACATTGTAGTTACCATTCAATATCCTGCCACGAGCAAAGTTAACACATGTACACTGTAAATCTCTAACATAGTGCCGTCATTTTAGCTACATTATGTATTACCTTCGTTTGATCTATTTGTTATTTATCGCGATACAATATGTCTTAGTAGGACATACAGCTTGTCTATAAATTCTATTTAATATATCTATTTTAGTTTAAACAAAAACCTAAAGTTACAGCAAAACAACTGTATGATTTTAACAGCTAGTACAACAAACCCTTGTGTGAACTAGTATCACTGTGCTACCTGACCAGGGATGGAAACAAGTGCCACAAGCGCGCACAATGATCGCTGTATCCACAAAACCACGCGTACAGGATATTATTTGGTATCATAACTATCAAAGTCATGCAACAAGGACATGCATTGTAGATGTTTATTGAAAAGCATAGTTTCAAATGCGACAGAATATGAAAACTAGCGGACCTTTACGACATACCGAGTTTTACTGCCACACAAAACCCACCATTATGTCATAATTTTCACAAGGAGTCAACAGGAAGGATAATTGTTGTGTTTTCATTTGAAATGTTATACATGATTTATTTCATTTTCTAGTAACGTTTCAAGATTTTTAGAAGTCCAAACATGTAAGTACCATATTCATTCATGATATATTCAGATCAATCGACTACGAAGTGCTCATAGCGAACTATCGATGTTGCTCTGTGAACTTTGTAAGACCTGAATCATCATTTTGATAAAACGCATCACTTCAAACAATATATAACCTGAATCTTCTTTGCTAATTGTGTTTATTAGATTAATCAGACTTCTTTTGAAAATGTGGTTGACCGCTGAAACCCTGGTAATTGGTAATTCAGATGATTAAGGATTTTTAAAAATCTTCTAGTCAGCCAAAAGCAATGCTGTTAAAGAGGTAATAAGTTTTGGGTAAACGTACAGTAACCGCTGAAAGACACACCTTTGCTTTCCTTTACATAAAAAATGATAAATATCTTCTATACGTACATTCTTCTCTGTTCACTACACTAGGGTAAGTGAAACAAGTTCGATGATGATAAACTTTGACAGAATGGTAAGTAAGTCATTGTCAGAAATACAAAAATTCTAATAAATGAAAATTGCATAGACATCTCTAAGTTGACAGATATGAAAATAAAATTATCATAAGCAATGTTGAACATATGTATTTTTCCAAGTCATTGCTATTATAATGTAATGAAATGAGTTTACCAAATATGAGTTCTGACCTGATGTTTAACAATATTGCAAGAAATATGAGAACATTCTTTGCAAGAAAATTTAACAGACACCCCTTAACACACTGGTGATTTCGTTATTTTGCAATAACCCTGTGAGAGATAGGTTGCACAGAAGCGAATTGTCTATGGAAGTTTGTCGGCATTTTATTCAGCTTTTCGTAAAGGTTTCAAGGATTTATATATATTTCTAATTTTCAAAATATTTTCCTGTGATCGATAAAGTTTCTACGTAGTGAAGGCAGAAGATTAAATGTATAAGAATGTGTGTCGTACTTTTCAAGGCGGGAACAGAGAGTATTTCCTGCGACGACTGTTCTTCATGATTTGCAACGCTGTTACGTATCTTTATCCAGAGAAGCCATTTCTTCTAATTCCCAAACATCAATACTAAGAATCTTGTTGACTTTTTGCGACTTGTAACGAGCCAATATTTATATCACATATTTATCTATATTTCATATTTTGCTTGGTGTATTGTGTTTGCTAAAACGTAGAAAGTTTGGTACTTCAGGCGCTGTACGAATACGGATTATATCTAAGCGGAATGTCGGCGTTCAGACTCCAACGAATGTATACACGGAACTTCCTTAAAGATGTTGACAAAGGGTATTAGTGAGCGCGAAGCGGGAACTGTAATTCTGTAGATATTTAGTTCTTTCAGCGTCATGCATTATCGTAATAAATGTGCCATAGCTTAGCGCAAGGCGGCTTTTCCACCAAAATAATGTCGGTAACAACGAAAATTATCTCAGTGTTTTATTCTGGAGCAAAAACAGCTATTCATACATGACTTAAATATGACTGTATCCTTGTACACGTGGTGAAGTTACTATTGTCACGTCTTGTACCTATGTTATAAGAAAGATTAATAAATCCTATCAGAATGATCTTGAAACGATAAAACTATGTAAGTACACAATGCTACTCCTGGCATTATAGAAGGGCAGTTGTGAAAATGTATTATTCTGGATGAGTTTCTGCTTGTTCAAAATACGTTCCGTTCTTCGACAATATAAATCCGAGTCAACTTTAAAGTTTCACCGTCTTTAAAGACATAGTAGCGACCGTCTATAAAGATCATAACTAACAAAAACTCAGACACTCAGTTAACTCTACTTTTTACAGTCTTATAATTAGCCTTAAAGGAAAATTACAGCAATTCGGTTTCTATAGCAACCACAATGATCAATAGTTATAAGGCGTTGAGGAATCACTTGAAAGTGTTCATCTGCTATAATTGTTGCTATATTTTGACATTAATTTACAACATACCCCTTGCTACCAAGCCGACAAGTCACGGCTGTCAAACAAAAACAGGGCAAATTATGTTATCGTCTACATGTAACAGTCTGCAGGATCTGATAATTGTTATCTTATTTATGAATTTCAAGTCATCCAACTAGAACCCTTCCGTGGCTGCCTGGTACTATAATTAGTTTCCTGTCGGAAATGATTTTCCTTAACGTGCCGATATACGGCATATTTATGATACAGTAATACACCGTTTTTGATTACACCATATGCGCTTACAGTATGACCTAAAACGACTGATATACCGGAAGTTTTAAGAGATAATGCTGGAGTTACAGTTAATAATCCTGTTGTTATTTAAGAACTACATTGGGATGGAACTACGATCGCAGAAAATGAACAATAAAATGCACTTTATTTTTGCATATTCTATAGGAATACCTCAGGATTATTCGTTCCTTTCCAATCAACACACATCACTGTTAACGTCTCAGAGCCAAGAATCTTAGCAACACTTTAAGTTGGCTAGTTAATTGGCAAATATTTATAATATATAAATATTCAGTATATTGCATAATGAAAAGAGTATACTTTCATTTGATAATTCGTTTACCTTTGTTATGAATGCTTGTATTATAATTACGGATTAATTAGCAGACTATTAAAAACAAAATTGAATTTTTTAAAGTATTACGAATATTAAACATATAACTATTTTTATTAAAACGTTGACAAATGTATTAGTGCAAACGTAGTAGGAACGATGACTCTAAATAGATAATGTGCTTTTA